>VXBT01005673.1:61114-161547 GCA_013400235.1 Oriolus oriolus | reverse complement strand
GAAGACGGACCGGGGTTTGGGGCAAAAAGGCGAAAAAAAACCCCAAAAAATCCAGCCTTTTTCGGTGGCGTGTGGTGTCCAGCCAGAAGGGCATCTGGGGTGCGGGCTCTTGAGTGAAAACACGGGGCTTTTTGCTAATCACAGAATCAGTTAAGTTGGAGAAGACCTCTTGAGATCGTCGAGTCCAGCCCACATGTGACAGAACAGAACACCGAGAGCCGCGTCCAGAGACGGTGACTCCCCCACCTCCTTGGGCAGCTCGTTCCAATGCCTAATCACCCTTTCTGCGAAGAAATTCTCCCTAAATATTCCCTAACATACACGATCAGGAAAGGTGGCACTGACAGGGCAGGAGCGGAGGGCCCGCCGGCCCCGGGCTGGGGCACGCAGCATGAGGGACCCAGGATCCTGGCACACGGGTGTCCCCTCATTCAGGCTCTGCCTCTAGAGTAGTAACACCCGACCCTGACCATATACACTGTCTGAAGTCTTACAGCAGTGAGGAGAAATGCCGCACACCAACTCATCCCATTGCTGTTCTTCAAGGAATTCCTACAAGCAGATGCCTTCTTTGGTTTGACTCATATTTTGGCTTTATTTTTCCTTCCTACTCTGTTTCACCTTCTTGACTCGTAGTTGACTGTAACCCTGGGTCGAGGGGTTCCCACTGCAGCCAGCAGTGAAGTGTTTGCAGTGGGATTCGTGAAGATGTTGATTTTGTGACAAGTGACTTGTGGCTGGGCTCTGCTGCGGCTCTGCTCACAGTCAGGGTCCCCCACCAGAAATCCTGGATTTAGCCAGAGAGCAAGATTTGGATTAAATCCACATCCTGACTCAACCCACTGCAGACTGCTGCTCCTTCCTGCTGTGACAACAAGCAGATAGAAATGCCTGTGCCTGCTTCCAGTGGGTCTCAAATAATCCTCTGCTTTGGAAACAAATTAATTTCTTACCATGGGTTTTATAACTCAAAATAACACATTAATAATGCATCTTGTGGTTTATTACCAACTTTCTCATCTCAAAAAAGCTTCCCCTATTGTCACTGTGTTGAGAGAAGTATCAAAATGTAATTAAGATGCACTATTCATTAAAACAGCAAAGTCATTGTAAGCCTAGCAAAGACCATTATTATTTTCATTTACTCATTCTGTGGGTATGTTTATTGTAGTCAGACATACCCTGCTGCTATTTGCTATGTGCATCCAAGTCTTACTTTTCCTGCAGAAATGTGCTTTGTCACCCTGGCTGGTCACAGGCAGCTGAGCAACTCTCTGCAGATGAGCAAGTTTATCCAGGGCTAATGTCCTTTCACTTCCATCTAAAATATTTGTGCATTCTCTTTGCCAGTTTTCAGTCAAAACCACTTGGAATTGAAATGTTACGTGGTTCAAAGCTTGACTGCTGAAGAGTTGCTACGTTCAGTGAAATGATCCCTGTTAGAAAGCTACAAAGGACTGTGTTTTCAGCTCATCACAGAGAAAATCAAGCAGAGATCTTCCATGAACAGGAAGCACTGGGGCAGTGAAGGGCTCTTGGAGCAGCTGAACAGCAGCGTGATAACCAGTGAGAGGATGGCAGAGCCTGCTGCGTTTTAGGATAACAAAAGCCATGTAGATGTGGCACTTAGGGACATGGTTTAGTGTCAGTGTTAGGTTTGTGGTTGGACTTGATGATCTCAGAGGTCTTTTCCAACCAAAATGATTCTATGATTGTAACAGCACAGCAGAGAGCCCCACCACTTTGACTGTGTGCTTCCAAAGCTGCTGTTGTCTTCCAGCAGCTCTGGATATTAGTTAATGACACTGATTAGATATCATCTCAAGGCAGCCAGCAGCCTGAGCTCCTGGGCTGTGTGTTTGCCATGGAGGACTCTCAGGAAAAGTAAGACAAGCCCACGAGCAAAAGCAAAGCCTCCTCGCAGCCCTGAGTGAAAGCCCCAGCAACCTCCTTCTCGGATGCCCAGAGTATGTGCCCAGAACCCAGGAATGTGGCTGTGCCTGTGGAGGGACTGGGCTCCTGTGGCTCCAGGGCATGAGAGATGCTCTGAAAGACCATAACATGTAAGCCAAAACAATGACCTGTTTCACAGAGGCTTTCAATTCAATCAAGCAGGGCCTTGCTCATGCAGGGCCAACCCAGCTTCTCTTGAGCAATGAGTGTACCTTTCAGCCTCCTGCTCCTCTTGCCTAATTATTGCTGAGGAGGTTTTGCAAGGATTTCAGAAGTCTTTTGGACGGATTCATTTGGCTTTGAGATGTTTACGAGATGCTGGCTGTTTGGAAAGTGCTGATCTTTGTGCCCTAAAGATCTGCCTCCACTAGCACCAGGCAGTTTAAATCATCAGTGATGTCTGAAGCAGTTTAGCACCAGTATCAAGGTTTGAAACAACCAACTCTGGCAAAGACTGTGAGCAGTTGACTTAATGAAATAACCTGGTTGGCTCACCTCAGTCAGAACCTGCTGTTTATTCCAGAAAACAAAAAAAACCCCAAACAAATCATGTGCCTCAGTTTCCCTTTTCATCATACACAGGTGATTACACTGCAGAGCAGTTGCGGCCAGTGGAAAGAGAGTCACAGACGCTGTCTCTGATGCTTAGACCACGACGGCTATAACAATGTTAAAATCAGATTTTGATATTTCTGTTCAATAATGATTGAGTGTGGTTGGTTGGTAACTGATTTTGCACATGCTTTTTGGGTGCAAGGACTGGGAATGTGTTTATTTAACCTGTCCTTGAGTTACAGTCAGGAGGGGGAGAGCCTACATTTCCCCAGGCATGTCACTAGTATGTTTAGATAAAAAAAAGATTTAAAGCCATCATTTTTTTAGGAAATCTCTTTGTGGTGCCATAAAGCTGAGTAGGATCTGTGCTCGGTACTGGTAGGCAGAGCCCTGTTAACTGGAGCGATCCTGATTCACCCCTGCTGAAGAGCCCATCAGGTGACTGAGCTGTTGCTATATTCAGAACCCATTTGGGCACTTTTGTGACACAAACTTGTGCCAGTGTTCCTCCCCATCAGTCTCTGCGCTTTGGGTTCCAACACTTTTGAATTTTACGCTTTCTAAAATAAGGCAATAAAGCAATTAGAAATAGATAACAGAAGGAGAGAACACTTCACCAAAGACAGCCAAAGATTATAGTGTGGCATAATTACCACAGGGCTGGCAGCAGTGAAAATGGGCTGTAACAACTGCACTGTCCCCAGGAGAGTGGCTTCAGGCTGAGATGCAGATGTCAAGTGCTCGAATGGCCAAGAAGCTCCTTTTGCCACCCAGCACAGTCTGGCCTGAAAATGCCCAGCTGTGGGACAGAAGGAAATAAAAGCATCCTTCAGAGCTGGGAGGATATGCATGTTCCTGCCAGTCCTTCACTGTGTGTCAGCCAGAGGATTTATCCAACTGAAAACATGCTCCCACAACAAAAGAGAAAGGGAAGTAGTGTAACCAGAAAGGCAGGTGGTGCTTTTTTAGGGAAAAATCCAAGAATGTCCTAAGAGGAAGACTGGGTTAAAAATAACAGGGAGTCTGCTGTGCCAGAGAAAGAATGAGTGGGCTTAAAGATAGGAGAGGTTGCACAGGAAAGGAGTTATCTACTTCTTGAGTGTTACTCATTTTAATTTGCCATGTTACAGTGTCTGGAAGCACCAGGTGGAAATCAGGGCCTCATTGTGCTGGGAATTGAGCACAAACATAATGATTAAATGTTGCCAGCTCTGCAGAGATTGAAATATAATTCCTCATCTCTGCAGAATCACTAACCAGCATAATTATTGCTAAATAAGTTTTTCTGTAATTGCTCCTCTGGAATATCTGTGCTACTTGTTTTTTTTCAAAATAACCCTGCCTGAGGGAGTGAAAAGATATATCTGTACAAGGTCCAACATAGTAGCCTTTACAGATAACGGAAGCTGGTCAGAAGCAGAAAATTCTCACTACATTTAAATCCATGTTCAAGAATTATTTGCTTGTATCTTGGTTTCTGTTTCTATAAAATGGGAATAGTCACACTGCACTCATTGCTTGCTTTTGTCATCTAACACCCAGGATCAAGGCAAGAGTCTTCTGTTAGACACTTGGAGCACTGACACCATCACATACAAAGGCTTATTACTGCTGATTACAAAGATCAAGGATAAGCTGGATAATATATATTACTTCTTGTGTGTTTTCTGGGACAGTGTTTGAATTGCTGAAAGTTCCTTTTCTATTAGTATTTTTCTATTAGTTAATAACTGTGTAAAAACCAAAATGCAATTAAACAGGGAGTTAAAACAACCACTCAAACAACCCAACCCTCAATTGATCACAGTATGAATGGGAAGCAACACGGCAAACTGTCATTGAAGGGGTCTTGACACGATGACCAAATCCCTTTAGGATTCTGTAGCACTTCATCTTGCTGCCCAGAGGCCAGAGAGCAGCACAACACACTGGCCACATCTTAACAGCTTCAAATGCAGTTGTTTTCTGGCCACAATGCAAAGAAATTCTTCTGTCTAAGAACAGTAAATTCTCCCCTGACCCTCAGAGCAAGACCAGGTCAAACCAAGAGGACAAGAATATGATCCTGCTGGTCACCCACACTTCCCCACTGGGACTTGCAACACCAGGTGTCTTAACCTGTCAGCATTTCCATTTGTGAGGCTCTAGCTTTTAACTGTTGTGTTCTATTCTGCCTTCAGTAACTTTGCATGAGTTTTGTCAAACTGGAAGGCACTGGGAGGGGGCTGGCAGCTGTAATGCTGAAGTAGAGCATCTGTGCCAAGGAAGGCTCCTCATGGGGTTGAACAGAGCAGCCCTTCCTCCTTGGTCTCCAATCCTTGAGCACCAGCTCCAGCCCCTCTGGCAAAAGAAGGCCTGAAACGAGTGCCATGGGCTTTCCCTGCCTTTTCATACAGCAGAGGGACCCAGTGTATGTTAAAATCTGACACTTGCTCAGTTTCCTCCAGACAGCGATCACTCTGTTTGGCACCCACCTGGGAGCCAAAGGGCCTGGGGCTCCTGGCTTTGAGGAGGAGCTTGTTTAGGGAAAAGAATTAAAATTGCAATATCTCATTCTGCTGGTTGCAGAAATGATGAATGAAAAGCAAAGCAAAGGATCCCCAAAGACTGTGCACTTTAAAAAACAAGTTAAAGAGATGAAAATAAATCCTTCCATGATTTTTAAAGCAGCCTTGGGACTTTTAGGGATCCCAGCTCAGAAGTTTAGAATAGCAACTAGAGGGGATCATTTACAAGCTGCATTTTTCCTGATTTCATATTCTGCCTTTTAATTCTTCCTAGGAAAGAACAGGGGCTTTGCATTACAAGCAGCTTGAAATATTAAGCATGCGGAAACACCCCGCAGCTTTACCTGCAGCCTTGCGTTTGTTAAGTTTTGACCGGAGATTGACCCGGTGTTAAGTGGGTGCAAAAGGTTACCTGAACACTCTCGCTTCACTGTCGCTGGAAACTGGATTTTCCCCAGGCACGTCTGCGTGAAATGGTCTTGCAGTCCCCTCTGCTGGTGGCAGCTTGCTGAGGAGCTGCACCGTGGCACCACATGGGACCGTGGCAGTGCTTGGCCTCGATGGGGTGCAGGAGAGTCCCCGGGGCTGGGGATGCCCCACCCCCGCTGAACAGGCACCGACTCCTCCAGAGACCAGGGAGCTTTCCCTTATCCTCTCTGAATGCTTAGGATAAGCACCTGGCACCTCTGACACAGGACGGCAGCACAGGAAAGGGTGAAAAAGTTAATCACGGATAACCTTACAAAAACCCTCCCTGCCTGTGAAAGCTGAGGCATCCTGCTGAGAGCAAATGATCTACCCCTAGGGAACGTATGGCTTAAAGGTATGGCTTGGAATGTTTGTTGAGCTTATGACCAAATATCACCTGCATCTGTTTATAGCACATTCTTGTGTCCCTGAGAGCCAAGAGCAGTGCTCCTACAGGCTCTGGCAGCATTACAGCCCTACAGCTTCTCCACTGACTTTTCCATGGCAGTTGGGATCCGCTTTTAAAGCAACCAAAGCAAAATCTTCCCCGGGGAGGTAAAAAAAGACATTCAGAGAGGGACTGTGCAGAAAGTCAGTGTTGATGTGTCCTGGAGAATGGAACAGGGGCAGCAGCACAAGGCAGGGTCTGCTCGCAGGGATGTGGGGTTTGAGCACAGCCCGCGATCTCCAGCTGCACGTGATGAGTAGTGCACATCTTCTAGCAGAGAGGGGAGGTTTAGTTCCTGGGTGCAAAGAGCCGGTTTGTGACGCTGCTGCTGAGAAAGTCCGTTCTGACCAGCTAACACTGACCGGTGTGGGCAGTGGAGACAGAGCTGGCACAGCACAGCTGATCTCCATGGCCGGCAGAGTGCCAGCGCTCTCTGCCAGCCAGCCTGTCTGAGGAGGAAACCCAAGTGACAACGCTGATAACAGCCCCTGCTCGTGGCAGGAGGCCCAGGGGCCCTGCACGGGAGGGCAGTTTCTGAAGGAATCATCACTGATGGGATTACTTTGCATGCATAAACCCTCCAGAAACCACTGCAAACACCATGCTCTGGGGCAAGCATAGGCACCACAAAGGGATGTAGTAGAAAAACTAAAGGTTTATTTTTTTTTAATAAAATACATCCTTACAAAATAACCATTTTTCTCCCAGGCAGAGGGGCTGGGCATGGTTCCTGCCAGCTCTCCTTCCCCCCTCTTCTCAATTTGGAGCTGTCCAAGGGTGCCTCTGGGGAAGAAATGGCAGCTGTGCTCTCCCCAGGGTCTTCAGGTGCAAGTGGCCTGGCCTGGCCCTGGCACACCAGGCAGGGTGCAGTGGGAGCTCTTCTGAAGGGCCTGCAATGGCAGCAGACCCAGTGCCCTGCAGCAGGGCTGGCAGAGGGCCCCAAGACCCCTTAGTTTGACCCATCCACAGCATCGTGGCACGTCCCACCAGAGGCCGTGTGCCAGGCTGGCCAGCCCCTGCCCTGGCTGCAGGGCACCACCTTCCCATGAGCTGGTGCTGCTGCTCCTACTGGCCTGGGGCTGGCCCAGGGAGGTGACAGGGGATGGCGACCGAGTTTTAAGAGAAGAGGAGGAGGAAGAGGGGTGCAGGTTTGTCAGTCAGTGTGGATTCTGCTGAGAGAGAGGTGCACAGTGATTTCTGGTGTCTTGCCCCCCACTGCCCTTCTTCAAGAGATGCTGCCATCGAAGATGCGATGTCAGTCCCACATCCTGCATCCGCTGCTGCCCCATGCAATTGCTTATGCTGGGAAATGCTGACCCCATGCTAGACATTACAGCCCACAGCTCAGATCTCCTCCAAGCCTCCCTGGAGCCCTGCTGCCTTCCCTGAAATCCTCCTGCCTTCCCACGGGCCTCGGGACAGCCCCAAGACCTATAGCCCTCATGCCTGCCAAATGTTTGCTAGCAGGGCTGGGGAAACACCACTCACCTCTCACTGTGTGTTGTCTGGCTCCTTTTCCTTCTTATGCGACTTCGACTGGGGGTTAAATGAAAGAAAACAAGGATTCTTTTACAGACCTGCTCCTTTCCAATGCCAGGGAAAAATGTGATTGGGGAGCAACTCCTAACCCCCAGCGTATTTCAGATGAATTTGAGTGGAACTGTTTTTGTGTCCTGTTAAAGGCCGCGAAACATTCCATGGCCATGGAGATGTTCTCAAAGAGCAGAAAAAGAGACATTTTCTAGTTTGCTAAAGCACTGATCTGCCCCTGTTTCCCTTAAAGCAATGCAAGTGTTACCAGATATCGGAATATCTGGAGTTAAAGGGAGAGAATAAAGTTATTAACAGTGAGTCACACACAAGATCTCAGTAATTTTGGAGAGGAGATTCATGGATCCCAGTCTCCAACAGTCCCAAGGGCTCAGGAAGGCGCCTGGTTGCCCCTCAGCGTGGATGTTTGTGTTACAGCGTCATTACTCATGCACACATCCACACACACCCCCGCAAGAGCCTCCGCAGGGCAGGCACTCGCTGTTACTTACAGGCTCTGGTTCTGCATATTTGAATTTCTTCTGCTTGTAATAGTCTCGTCCATGGAGAAAATGCAGCAGGAGCAGGTCACAGAGGACAGAGGCCTTAAATCAAAGTGCAGTTAGGTTTGGAGTTGCCCTCCAAGCTCACCTGGACCACTGTGTATTTCCAGTTTGTCCCAGTTTGCCCCACAATTTAGGGTCATTTCTGCTTCATCCCACAACATGGCAGTTGCTGAAGTCTCCAGATGTCCATTTAGGACAGAAGCGAAATGTGCTGTGTTCAATAGTGGGTGATTTAAGTCAACAGAAATGAAGTGTTTCCACTTTAGGTAAGTGGAGAGCACGACACCCTTTGAGCCGTGCCCAAGTCTTTAACGACCATAACCAAATAGGATGCTGGGTTTCTGTCCTGTGTGAAATACTGCCCATCACCTCCAGACCCTCCTCAATGCCAGCTCTAACTCGAAACTATCAGGATACCAAGACCTGCCAAGAGAGCTAGCCTTCCCTTCATCAGCAGGGCAGAATTCACATCAGCCAGGGACCAGCAGGAATCTATTTTCCTGAGCTAGTGAGGCAGGAGAGCACCTCCTTTTCCCCTTTTGCCCATCCTCTGATTCCCCGAGCAGTAGCCAGCATTTCACTGCAGCTCAAGGACACTTCCCACGGATGTCACAAGCAAGAAGAATAATTTGAGAGTCTCCATATAGAGGCTGGAAATATCTGAACTTACCACTCCAAAAATACCAATTCCAGAGCCAATTGTGGTCATGGTCGGGATGATGTCAAATTTGCCTGCCTGGATAAAGTCAGAGAAAATAGGTGATAAGTTACAGTCAGCCCAGGGGAAAAAAAAAAGGTGCTCTAGCTGTAGGTGGGGCTCATCAAAAGTGCCTCACAGCAACCCAAACCACAACCACAGCACAGAGGGAAACAGGAGCTGGGAAAGAGCTGGTCAAACAGAAAAATATTGTAGGTTAGTTTTAGGCTGAAATAAATTGAAGTTACTTTTCTTCCTGTATTTTTAATATAAGAAACTCAACCAAAACCAAGCAACCAAACAAAAGTATACACTTTGAATATTCCCAGTGGGAACACAATGAGGAAAGCCTTCTCTCCCAGTGGGAAGAAAAACACAAAATAGAAAAATGCAAATGTTCAGCTTTTGGAAATATCAGTAAAATGTTTTGAGTTTCCACAGGTTCCCCTCGCTCCCATCACGAAGTTTTTTTACAAAACCACTGACCAAGCTGCAGCTGAAAGATATGACCTATAAAACATGTTTTTCCTTCTCTCTTCCCTTCCTCAGTACTTCCCAAGGGTTCCTGTGAGCAGGCCAGCACCCAAGGAAAGCACTCACACTAGTTTTCCTGATCCCATAGGACCCCGGTGCTGTGTTACAGAGCTGCTGTCTTCCCAAGGACATGGCACTGCTCTCCCAGGGATCCAGGGGATCCACCCTTACCTTGCCATTCACCAAAATGTCGAGCCGGATCCCAAACACCTTGTAGAGTGTCCTCTTTTCCATCCCATCTTCTTTGTAGTATTTGGCATATCTGTGCAATTGGATGGCGAGTGTTAATGGTCTGCCAGGGTGTCTAATAGCCCCTGCAACCCTACAGCATTGGGATCATGGACAAAGATCTGGGAATGTGCTGTCACAGACCTGCTTCTGACCTTCTCCTAAAATGCCCTGAAGGAGCTGGGCTGTTGGCACCTCTCCTCTCTGTGCCTCAGTTTGCCTGCCTGCAGGTTGGAGTTCCAGCTCCTGCTCATGCTGTTTGAGCTGATGTCCCCAAGTCCTGCATGCAGCAGATACTGATGCAGCACTAGTGACAGCGTCACACAGAAGACAGAGGCTGAGAGAACACGTGAGATGATCCTGCACCATCTCCAGTCTTTCAAGGGGTTTCCCAAAAGCTCAGCCAAGCAAGAGAGCCAGCAAGGGGGAGGAGACGGAAAGGAAATGGGGTAATTTTGAAGCCAAGGGGTGTATTATCACTTTTCTCATGCCATTTTAAAGAGCACTGGTACTGCTGTCTGGCCCTGCAAAGGTAGCGAGTATTTTGAAGAACAGTCTCTGACCTTCCACCGTCCCTTGAGTGCTGTGGGAACCTGAAAGCTGTCACCTCTGAATTATGCCTGGAGAATTAACAGGTATTTCCTTACCTGAAGTTGAACCCTGGTGAAACGTTACTGTCATCATTGTAAAGGCCGTGGAACTGGTAAATGGGTTTGCAGTACCGCAGGGGCCAGTCGAGGTCACAGTTCCAGTCTATGGTGATGCCCACCACTCCACCCTGCAGCCAAGAGGGGAGTCACGAGGTTGCCCCTCCTTGGACGTGGCCCACATAGAGAAATGCTTTCCCTCCTCATACATATCCTCTCAATGCCATGAGGTGTCCTGGCTCGGGACCCCACTGCTGCCTCAGCCTTCCTGGGCAGCCTTGGCTTTGTGGCCTGTACATAACCCCTTGCAGAGGGTCTTGTTTCTGCCCTGAGTGCCAGATACACTAATAAATTCATGCCTTCTTGTTCCTGATCAGAATCCTGTGCCCAAGGCACGGTCCTGAGAAACAGTGCTCACCACAGATTCCTTCTGGTCCTCATGGGAGCGCCTTCCCTTGCCTGATTATGCCCAAGAGATTGCTCAGGAAATGCAGGAGTCCCTCCTGAGCTCACTCCAGGCTGTAAATAGCTGTGCCCCAGAGGCTTGTATTTTTGCACCTTTAATATACAGAATCTTAGAATGGTTTGGGTTGGAAGGGACCATAAAGACCATCCTGTTCCAAACCCTGCCACGGGTAGGGACACCTTCCATTAGACCAGGTTTCTCCAGGTCCTGTCCAACCTGGCCAGGAATGGGGCAGCCATAGCTTCTCTGGGCCATCTGATCAAATCCCTGCAATAGATGTTCATATATGCAAGCTTCTGATTTTATTCAGTGCCTGGCAAAGTTATCACAAGGTTCTGCAGTGCAGAGAGAGCAGATATTCCCACACACCAGCCTGAGGAGGAGTGTTGGGCAAAGCTGCATCTTGGAGCCTGGGGAAAGGCTGCAGTTTTCACTGTGCAATGATCAATATTTGACCATCCAGCTGGGATTTCCAAGCTCAATCAGATGGGATTTGGCCACACAGATCTAGTTATTCATTGCTCAAATTAAAACAAGCTGAACCCTGGGATTTACTGCCAGTGGGTCAAATCTTCTCAAGAGTTTCCAAGAAAGATGTAAATATTAGGCCATGTCCAAGGAGATTCATAATCCTTATGAGATAATTCTGACACTTTTGTTTTTTCAAGCATTCTTGAGAAAACAGAAAATCATCTCAACAGCTGGGGATGATTGCACTGCCAGTGTCCCTCTCCCATCAACAGCAAAGAACATAATTTGAAGTTGAAGTACCTTAACAGCCAGGAAGGTAAAATTCTGACCCGATTCCTTCACTATGTATCCCAGTTCAAACACAGGACATAAGGAATCGGTGACTTTGTGATAGGTGCATTTCTTCAGGTACTGCTTGGTAACGCTCTCAACCAAGTTGCGCCTGTGAATGAAAAGAGAGTGAGAAAAATTCTCAATAATACAATAATTTGGGTGGGAAAGAACCTCTGGAAGTCCCTTGTCCAATCCATGTCCCGCTCCCATTCACATGCCAGCTTGTCCACGGGCTCTGCTAGGCAGTGCTCTGAGCACCAACAATTCTTATCTGGGACACCTCATGGATACTGAGTGTATCCCACAACTTTTACATTTAGCTGGAGTTTGCTATCTTCTACAGCAAGGGTTAAAAAGAAAGGACAACTTCTTGCCTTCCATCCCACTCTGCTCTTTTGCCTAAAAACATCCTCTCTGTGAAGCCTATGGTTTTGTAAGACCTGTGCCTTGCTCAACCTCATCCCATGGCTGATGCTCAGCAGTTAATTGTCAGCAGTGATCAAAGGCAGGAAGTTTCTCCATAGCCCCGCGGGGTCTGGCACAGCCCCTGCCACAGCAGCCAGCCCGGCCACCCTCACCGCCGGGACCTGCTCCCTCTCTGTGTCCTCTTCAGCCTGCCCTCACTCAGGGCACCTCTGCTTGCTGCTGGAGGGGACCCCCTCTCCCAGCCACCTCTTGGGGTGCAGTGTGAGGTCAGCCCAAGACTTTGCCAAGCGTGTCGGCTGCCAGGACATTTAACATTTAACAGCACGGGGACAAATCAGCTTAGAGAGAAGAATCCACTGTCTTCAGCACAAATGGCTTCTGTTAATGTGTTCCAAATCAGATATATAATCAGTGCCATCACAAATCCTCTTACGAGTGTGCCTTCAGCCAGCAGCACTTCCCCCAGTGCTGCCAGGAAGGGGCCAACCCCCTTTGCTGAAGTGGGTGGGATCTGTAATGTTAAGAGAGACTCTGGGGCACCAAGCTTATCCCAGCCATGTAGTATTTTAATATTGTCTTCAGAGAAGAAAAATGAAGAATCAGAGAAACTGTATTTTCATGTGCAACTTGTGAGGGTAACTCAGGAGAGGTTAATTCCAGAAATCTTTCCAGTAACTTCAGCTACCAGCTGAGGTGGGACAGATTTGAGAGGGAAATGTCTCAGTTCCTATGAGCTAATCTGGGATTCAGTGCAGCAGTTAGAGTAGTGCTGGGATCGCTGATGAGGTATGCAATCCTCTGTACCAAGCATCCAGTTACACCCATCCAGCTAAACCCATGGTTTCCTCTGAGGGACACAGCTGGAGGAACTGACCAGGAGCTATCCCCCAAACCTCTCCTTACCTGGACACCTTGAACTTGGGGAAGGTGATACTGTTCTTGATGAACAAGGTGAACTTCTCCGCTTCTGACAGCAGGGCAGGGCTGAAAAACACAAGTGTAGACATGTGTCCATCACTTGGCTCTCCAGGCTCTAGAGAAAGCCCCATTTGGTGGAAATTCACCCAAACTGGGACAAGCAGACCCATAAAAATGATGGTCTCATCCCTTCCCTTTCTGGTCTTCCACAACACTGGCTGTCCTGGCCACATCCCATAGAGCCCCAACTTGGTCTGCCCCACACCAAGTGCAGCTGGAGTGGGAAAGAGGGCAACAACATCATTCCTTACCTGGGAACATGGTAATCAACTTCAACAGGGCACCAGCCAAAGATTTCGCAGGTCTTCACAGTGCTGTTGTAGCGTACACACTTGCCAGTCATGAGCCCTGTGGGGGAGACAGCTGTTCACACCCCTGGATCCTGTGAAATCTCAGCCTCACGCTGGGATGGATGGGATCTGGTTGGGGCTTCAGCTCTGCCACAGGCATTCAAGGCACAAAATGCTCAGGGCTTTGGCACTTTTCTAAAACAGGAAATTAATTGTGGCCTCTCAGCTCAGGGCAGTGGTTTGTCTTACAATGCTGTACAGGGGAGCAGCTGGGGATTTTTCTTGTTAAAACACACCTAAGAAAATGCTGAGCTGATAGGAGGACAAGAGCTTAGGGGAAATGGCTTAGCCCTGATTAAACTTTTGTTGGCTGAGCTGTTTGCAGCTCAGGTGTCTTTCAAAAGAGCAGAGCTGGACCAGCCCAGGTCAGTGGCTTTTCCTAAACCCTGTCCAAAGCAGGTCCCCCAGCCATGTGACAGCCCAGCCAGGCAGCTTTTCTGGGTGTGTCTCACCAGAAACACCAGGGCCGGTGCCCCGGGGCCCTGTGCCGTACCTTGTCCCTGACGGCTGTATTTCCCTTTGCTGCAGTCACTGTCCCGAGTGCACAGCCCGGCATCTGGCAGCTGTTTGGAGAAAGCAGCCACCTCTTAGCATCCCACCCTGCAGCTTCAATCCCTCTGTCCCTTCTGCCTCACCAGGCAGCATTTTCCTTGAGGGATACACTGCTCAGAGCCTTGACCATCCACTGCTTCCCAACCAAGGCTGTCCAGATGAAGCAGGAAAAAAGGGGCAGTTTATTCACTCCAGGCAGATGTTTTCATTTAAGCCTCTAGTCTGCTCTGCTTGATCATCATCAAAGGGAAAAAAACTTAAATGGATGCCGCCTGATTTTCAGCAGAATAAAAGTCTTCACATAGTACACAGGAGTCAGGAACAATAATATGGGGCCAGGCTCAGGCTTTTACTAAACTCCCAATGTCAGGAAAAGTTTTTCCCCAGTGACACCACCACAATCCCCCTGAATTACAGAAGCTGAGCCCACTGAAGGAAGTTGGTGCCTTTACCTCTGGGCAGGTTCCTTGTTTCTGTCCAGGAGTGACAATGAAATTCGTCATCACCACGAACGAGTTGTCCCCCTGTGGAGACACAGCCAATGAGCTCACAGCGAGCACAGGGTGTCCTCTGTGAGGAGCCTGTCCCTGGGTGGGGACCTGCAGTGCCACCAGCCCCAGGGACAGTGGAGGACCCTGCTTACTGCCTGAGATACTGCTCTGGAGGAACCTCGATCCTTTTGGAGGCAGCCTCAAATGGGCCTCCTCAGCCACAGTGGGTCCCAAGTACCAAATGCTCTGCAGGGAGAACCTGGGCAGAGGTTTGTGACAGGAGCAACCTCCTTTCCACCACAGGGACACCCTGTCATGGTTAGCCTCATGGAAAGCCTATGCCAAGGACCCATCTGCACCCCAGCACATGGGGAAAAGCAGCCACTGGGACAAAAGCAAATCCCTACCCCACCCGCCCTGACTCCTTACCTGGGGTGGGAAAACATAGTCCACCACATCCCAGATGTGAGGACCCAGGACACTCTCGTTGGTCAGCGTCAGCCCTTTCAGCTTCACTGAGACCGAGCTGACGATGCTGTCCTGAGACTGGTAGCCCTTCTCGTAGAGGAACACCCACCTGGACAGGGAAAGGTGGCAGGGTGAGCATGGCCACCAGCGCTCCTCCGCTGGGGCCCAATTCTCAGCATAGTCCTGTGGACTGGGGCTTTTTCTACCAAGTCTCACCTGGGGAATCATTTGCCAAGTTTCCTCCCGCTGGATGTGGGACATGTTGCTGAACATTCCCACCCTTTGCCTGAGGCATGTGGCAGCTGCAGGTCCTGACTTTCATGGCAGAATGGTGTGTTTTGGGGACTGGGACACATTTTGTGGCTGAGGGTGTGTGAAGGCATGTGGAGCACGGCAGCCATCAGCCATTTGGGGTTAAAGCCTACAGCAGGTTCGCAGCTTGCTGGTCTCAGTGACCTACCCGGACACTCCTCATCTCCTAATCCACTGCAGAGGAACTCTCCAAAAGTCAATGCCTCCAAGGCCAACACAGAGCTGAGTCTGGACATGGCTCACGTCCAGAGCCACTGTTCCCCATCCAGCAAAGGGAATGTGGAGCCATGGCCCTGTGTGCAAGAGGGCTGCAGAAGCAGGGTTAGGGACACTGCTGTGGCCGGAACAGGGCTCTGCCTGCCTTTCCCAGCCCATCACACAGTCATTAGGGCAGGCTCCTGACACTATTTAACCTACAGCATAAACAAGCTGCCGCTGGATTAACTCTGACTCAGGGAGACTATAAACATGGGCGAGCAACCATTTCGGGTAGTGCTCCCGGCGGCGCGGAGCATTCTCGGCACTAAAAAAGGAGCGATCTGGATTTTGTCCCCACTGCCGCGGGCATCGGTCCCGCTGGCTGTGACAGAGGCAGCAGGCTACCCCTGGGACGGCCCATGACACCAGCCTGGCGTGTCAGCCTCGCCTCTGACACCTGGCTGATGGGCAGGGGAAAAAACAGGGAACCCCAGGTGCTGCCTGGAGGTTTTCTGTTTGGTGCTGGACCTTGTGGGGACTTCTCAGGGAGGGAGCTTGTTAGCTTGCAGCCCCATCGGCATCCCAGGACTGAGGGCAAGAGGACCTCAGGGATGGCATCTGCTCCAGTGCCTGGGGATGGGAGCAGAAATTCAGCACTGCTGCCACCCCAGCTGGGACACCCAGCTCCAACATCCTTCTCCAAGGCAGAAGACCATACTGGGTTACACTGATTACAGTGGGCATCTTCCCCAATGCCCTTGGAGCTGCGGGAGGTTGTGAGCTGGGCAGCACCAGGGGCAGAACGTTTTCCTAGATCAGCCTCCAGCACAGACCCTACTGCTGACCTTATGCCCCTCTGGCAGAGCTGACTATGGGCACACAGGGCTGGGCAGCCCCACCTTCCCTGCCGCAAAGCCAAGGTCATGACAAACAAAACACCACTTCCCCATGAGGCTGTAAATGCTGCAGTGAGCCCTGAGCAGGTTGTAAAAGTCCCCTGGTGTCACTGCCCGATGTGGCAGGGCCACCAAGCCCTCTTCCCTTGCCAGCCTCATCCTGTGGCTCAGCCTGCAGCTCCTTGCATGCAAGGTTTCAGGAAGAGAAACGCAGAAAGCGCCCGGCATAGCTTGGCCAGGAGCGATACCACCTTATCACAGTTATTATCAGAGGAAAGAAGAACTGTTTCGCAGGGGTGACATGGGCTCTCGCAGTGGGGTTGGCCCCACTTGTGTGCACTGATGGCACTACCCATGTCCTTCCAGCAGAGTCATGCATTGGCACGCATTTCCATGAGCATCCCATGCCTACTATGAAGAGGGGACAAAAGCTGGGAGAATGGTAAATAAATACACATTTGGCTGCCAAATTGGCTTTCAAAGGACAGAAAATCTCAGGCATTGTGGCTTGGCAAGGGCAGTGAACTGGGGGCAGTGTTGTGGGCAGGGAACTGGGAGTAGTGCTGTGGAAAGGGAGCTGGGGGCAGTGCTGTCAGCAGCGAGGGAATGCCAGGGGCTGGTGGGGCTGTGGACAGCTGCAGTCACAGGCAGCCCCTTGCTAAAGGAGCCCGATCCCAACAAACCAGGAAAAACTTGGGAATTACAGCAACTTCATGCCAGATTCCTCTTCTCTGCCACTGACTGTTACCCCCTGGCTGGTTCTCCTTCTGCTCCCTCCTGGTTGCCTTTCTCAGTTTAGCCAAGTTGCTTAAGCCACGTTTCCTTAGCTGCTCTGCACAACCATCTATGCCAGTTCCCCATCCACAGGAGCAGCTGCCCCTGGCCACATTTGGGACTGGAGCCCTGGGACTTCACAGACTCAGTCCTTAGGAAAAACAAAGCTGCTCCCAGTAACACCAGTGCAAAACTTTGCAACAAAGCATCCTTGAGACCTCGGCTGCAGTTTTGCATGAGGATTACCCTTGGGAGCCAAAGCACTGATGATCAGGGTGGGACACACGTGGGGGTCCCACATTGATCCCCTGGGAAGGTTTTTACCTTTTCCAAGGAGTCTGTGCTAAAAGGAGGGATGGGCACCTCTGCTCCCCACAGTGACTTGCTTGCACTAACCCTGGGAGCCACTGCCTTTCCTTTGCATGAGACACTGCACCCCAAAAATTCCCAGATTTTCCACTTCATGGCCAGACACCCCCTTTCCCTTCAAACCTCCTCCCCTGGGGCCCTTCCCCATGAAAGGGTGCTGGACTCCCTCTAGGGCTGAGCCCACAGCAGCCATGGGGCCACAGCAAAGGCTTACCAACCATCACATCCCATAGCATCATCCCACACTGAGGGGACAGGGACCGAGTCACTGTGGCAGGAGCAGCACCCGTGGGGCACCTGAGGACACACATCCTCACCCGGTTCTGATCCCGCCTGCTCCACTTGCTGCCTTTTTTAAGCAGTTGCCCTTGCACTGCCTTGGCTTTTGGAGCTGCCTCCCAGAAGCAAAGCAGACCAGGAATTTTGGAGCCAAGCTGCGTCTCAGCCGCAGCGTCAGAGCAGTGAACAGGGAGATTTATGGCCCTGTCTTGAGCCACTTGGGTCTCACAAATCACTGCACTGGCCCCAGATGCCTCTTATTTAATATAAATGAAAATAAAAATAACAACAGATTCTCAGGCCACCATCCAGCAGCTGGAGCAGGATTTGGATTCTTTTCAGTGAGAAGATGGGGCCCTGGTGTGCGGAGCAGGGCTGGGCAGGGATGAGGCTCCAGCCCGCACATACAGTAGCTTCTGGGGAGGATATGGGGACTAAGTAGCCATCTAAAAGAGCCATGGTGGGGCATCGGGCTGCACGGGAGCAGCCACAACCAGAGGGATGCGAAGCCATCAGCAGTAACCCCCTTGCACTGGGATACAGGGGTTACAGAAGCCCCTCTCTCTCCATTGCTTTTTAACCCAGTGGCAAAGCATTAATTTTAGGGAAGGCAGGTGCTGGGGAGCCTTACCCAATGATGTACGCCAGGACGATGAGCTGGATCAGCCGGAAGGTCAGTCCCACCTTCTTGTTCCTCACCAGAACCATCCGAGGGGTGTCATACTCGAAGAGGAAGGAGGACACCTTGTCCATGCACTTCTGCCCCATGGCTGCGCCAGGGCTGTGCCGCAGCCTCCCGGATCTTCACCGTGCCGTGGGTGGGGCCGTGCCCGCCGCCGCTCCGGCAGCTCCTCTGTTTGCAGAGGAAAAAAAGAAAATAAGAATGCTATCGGCGTGGCTCTGTGCACATCTGGGCTGTCGGGTTTCCTCCTCTGCGCAGGGATGAGGCTTCCTCTTCCTATAAGCTCTGGGCTGGGAACAGCGGGTGCCCTACATGGTCTGGGGGTGGGACAGGGTGTGGGAGGGTGCAGGGCCACCCCGCTGCCAAGCCCACATGCCACCAGGACGAAGCCATCTGCCCGTGAGGGATGCTCCCTCGCCCGGCAGGGGCCTTCCCTGGGGACAGAGAGGCTGCAGGCAGGGCTCGGGATGAGCAGGGACCAGCCGGCATCCCTGGGGGCAACTGTGGGATGGAAGAGATGGTGGGGGTCCCGGGGGAGATTTTAGGAATTAGGATTGGGGTATCATCTTTCCTGCCACAGCAGACACCTCAGGCTATGTGTTTCAAGCCCATGTCCTACTCTGTCTCCCAAAAGCTGCCCCAGAAAAAGGGTCGGGAAAGAGAAGGGGGGGCACAGAAAGCCCAGCTCAGCAATTCGGAGCTGACCCACGGAGCAGAAGGGCGCCCAGCTCGGCCCCCTCCCGTGGCGAGGCCAGACAGCTGGGGCTTGGCTCCTTCCCAGCACTTGCACTGGGCTGGGCTGGGCGCATTTCGAAGCATTTCCAGCATTTCCTGAAAGGCCCGGCCGTGAGCGGGGCCGGGCAAGCCGGGGTCACGGCGAGGGATGCTCTGCAGGGTGGTGCAGCCACCACTTTAAACAAATATCACTGAGAAAGGGACTGGATTTGAAGGTGCCAGACTGAAATTTGGGGGCAACAGCCGCAATGGGAACTTTGCGGGGGGTTGGCTCATTGCTGGGCAAAGCACAGAGGCTGAGGGTGGGGGACCCTGTGCCCTCACTGCATCCCACCGGGCAGCTCCAGGACACAGCCCCGCAGTGCTGGGGAGCGCTGGGGCTGAGGAGGGGGCACTGGGGCTGTGTTTCTGGGGGAAAGAGAGGATATTTTCCCTGGAAATCCCAGCGCCCAGCTGCTTCAGCACTCCAGACAGGGACAGGCTCCATGAGCCCCAGTTCATCTGCTGCCTCCCTTGGCCTCAAAGGAGACACTGGCTCTCTGCAGGCACCGAGCCTGGGATAAAGGCCCTCGCTGCAGGAGGAAACATGGAAAAGCTTAACCTGCTGGGATAAATCTTCCCTTTCAGGAATATTTCTTTTAGCATCACCACCTCTCAAGTTCACTTGCTGATTGCTTACTGTCACATTAACCTACAGACCTGACAACTGTGAAATAAGTGGAACAAATCAATTATCTTTGCTGGGCAATAAGAAAAACTGAGGGGAAAGCAACTGAACCATTTATCCAAATCTTTTGGGCGTACCATGAAGCCTGGGAATCGAAATCAGATGATCCCATATTGCAAGTGACGTGATGCGATCCCAATGCCCCAGTCCTCAGAAGCATGGAAAGCTGTCAGACGGGGAGCCAAAAGCAAATACAAAATGCTGATGTTAATCATACAGATTGAAGGCTGATACTGCTATTGAGCGGAGCAGACAAACCTTATAAGCTTAGATATCTGTCAGGAGAGAAGCAAATAACTTACTGTATGAAACGACGCCTTTTAGGGAAGGCTGCTCACCCTTGCCAAGGCCATGGGGATAATGAAAATAGGACAGCTAAATTTAACAGCAAAATGACTTGTAAAAGAGTCACTTCTAACCTTCTCTCTGGTACTTGGAGTCAATAAAATGGTTATAGCATGGATTTAGCTAAAATACTTTCCATTGGGAGATAATATGCATCTGCCATTTTATAATCTCTTGGAGCCATGTTGCAGCTGGTGAGCGGGGCCGGACCCTGTCTGGAGTGATGTGGAGAGCAAAAGACCCCAGCCTGGAGCACCAGCAGAACCTGAGTCTTCTCCTGGGCTGATACCAGCACCCAGCACAGGCACCCACTTGGCCACAGCATCCAAATGTTTGAAAAAACCACAGCCCAAACACTTGTGGGCTCACACCTCTCCCACACCCACACCATCCCTGGGATTGCCACTCTTTACATTACTTTAGCACAAGGAATTTAGTAGGTTTGCCAGGCATTGCTCACCTCTGTGGCCCTGCAACGGTGCCATGGTGGTGCCAGGTGGCTGCCAACACACCTCCCTGCCTCTGCCAGGTGGTTATCGAGGGACAGGGCCCTGCTCGGGCTGTTCAGTTGTTAATTGACCTGCCCAGACAGGGCAGTCACTGGCCAGAGATGCTGCGACCATGGGGCTGTGATGCTTCCAGCTGTGGCGCAGGCACTGGGCTGTGCTGAGGCCAGGCTGGGATGTCTGTTTGCTGTGATAGTAAATGCATTACTGTAAAACCCAAATGAAAAATAAAAATACAATTCAGAGAAAGGTTTTTTCCAGACTGCTCTGTAGGGTGCAACCTGGGGGGTGTCCCATGACCCTCTGCACCAATACCCACACATAGCTGGGAACGTGGAGAAGGTTTTACCTCGGGTTCCCACAGACAGCAACTGGAATGGAGCTGTCAATGCACTCACAGTCATCTCCTCTGAATAACTTTTGTATCTCTTGGCCACTTCCAAGCAGAGCAGGCGGGAGGCACTGGGGGTGCTCTGCCTGGAGTGATGAGGTGTGGGTGCTGCTGGAGGAGAAGTGGCAGCTTGAGTTCGTCTGCAGCAGGTCCTGGGCACTGAGGATGGGTTTGCCCAGGGCACAGAAAGTGCTGAACTGGGCTTGACCTGAGCAGCATGAAAACAAAGGACCAAGTGGGACAACACAGAGACACAGAGAGTAGAACTGGAAGTGTTCAAGGCCAGGTTGGATGAGACCTTGAGCGGCCTGGTCTAGTGGAAGGTGTCCCTGACCATGGGAGGGGGTTTGAATGAGATGATCTTTAAGACCCCTTCCAACCCAAACCGTTCTGTGATTCCATGACTCTAAAACCAGGCAGAGATAAGAAAATGAGCCCATCTAGCTCCACTGCCCATGGGAGGGGAAAATGGAAGCAGAAACAGCAAATGAGGCTCTAAAGCCCCTGTGTTTGTGTCTGAGGTTGCAAAGACCTAGGGCCGGATTTCCCAAACACTCTCCTGGGTCAGCTGGCATTGACTGGTCCCCAGTGCCAGGCTTGGCCTCATCCAGCACCTCCAGCTCCAGCTGGGCCAGATGCCAGGGGCATTGAGGGCTGGTGACCCTCCAAGGGTATCCCTGGCAGTGCTGTGCAGGGTTAGCACAGGAGTCCATCCATGGCTGCAAAAGGAACTCCTCGCCCTTGCCCATTAAACACACTCAGCCTGTGCTTGGGGCTGAGAGAAAAATGCAAAATCTGGTATTTTTAAGGGTGGCATTTGGAAATGCAAGAGCATCCTTGCTTTGAGCTGGGACAGGAACTGCTGGAGCACAAAGAGGGTTCTGAAAACCTCTGCCGGGGGTTCAAGCCCACTCGCACCCAGGGAAGCACAGCTGTGGAGGGCATAAAAACTACCAGGTATTTCCAGGCTCTCGGACACTGATAGGGGGAAAAGAAAATACAAAAATAATAGATGAAGCTCATTACACAACCCAGACTCATGCTTGGCAGCGTCCAGCATGGAGCTCTGAATTTCAGCACAAAAATGTGCGGCACGCTGCGGATCCGTGGATGGGGAGGAGTAACACAGAGGCAAGATTTAAAATACGATGGTGGGTGCAGAGGGGACCTGCTGTGGCTGAGGTTGCCAAGAAGAGCCCCTGAGAGCTGGGTGGCTTTTCCCAGTAATTTTGGCTGCCACAGCCCCCTTGCCCTCACCAGTTACAGGAGGGGCTTACACTGCACCACTGGCATTGGGAAGGGCAGAGTGAAAAAAAAATTGGCAGATGAGAGCAAGCAAGGTCCTACAAAACAGCATGTTCAGTTTTCTTTCCAATTTTAACTTGTCCTTGACCTCTCTCCGCTCCTTCCCAGCAGGGCTGGCTCGGCTCTGTACTTGTCCCGTGCTGCAACGCCCTGGCACAAGATGTTTTTGGTGGTAATCACCCCTCAGAAGTGGCATTTCCATCCCCAGTTGCTGTGACAACACATCTCCCTGGAAATACTTCAGCAATAGCTTAGCTGATGCCAAAGCAAACATGAACCCAAGGTGCTGGGGGTGCCAAAAGGTGTCAGTGGCCCTGTGGCCATTGTGGCCTCCAAAAATGTGGATGCACATCCATTGTGGGGGCTGGACCTGTGCCATGGACCAGCCAATCACAGGGACCAATGGGATTTTTTTGGTAGGGTAACACCTGTGGTATGAATCCTGCCTTCAAAAGACAAGCATAGCCCCAGCTGATGGTCCCCAGGGGTCCAGGGACTGACACAACATCAGGTGGGGACTTTGGGGTGTTTTTGCCTTCACTGCTGTGTCCTGAGACAGCATTTCTGGTACGGGGGACTGGTTTGAGGGTCACCTCCAGCTATGGCAGAGGTGCTCCTCTTGCTCTGGCATCAGTCTGCACCTGCGAAGAGAAGGCCAAGCAATGGCCCTTTCCCAAAACCAGCATTTGCTGGGGTATCCCACTGCCCTCTTCGTTAAACCCCTGTGGCTTACAAAGCTTTTGGCTTACCTTGTGCACCACCATTGTCCTGCTCACAGCATTGGGAAGGAATATATGGGGCCACATCCCAGCAAAAAAGCACCAAGGGTAGATGTCGCCATGAACACAGATTTGCTCCGAAATACAGCCTGCAGCTGGACCAGGATTTTCTGCTTCAGACATCACCATGGGCAGAGCTCCGGGTGAGGCAGAGATGGAAATGCATGGCCCCAAGCACTATGCCATCCCTCAGAGGAGGCCAAGTTATTTAATTATTATTTATTTCACAATTATTTCCTGTGGAGGTTATTGCAGGGCTTATTTAAACCTCCCCTCCCAGCTGGGGGAGATAAGGTGATGACTATTCTGGATACAGTCAAAATTAGCACTGTTATTTGTATTCTTGTGCCTCAAGAGTGAATTAAAAAATTCCCAACTGTCACATCATGCCACTCCGCTCATTTTGCCTTTGTCATCCCATGCCAGGCACAAGCTCAGCTCCATTTCTAGTTTGGCTCCTCTGAAAACCCACAAGAAATCCTGATCTGGTGAGCACAACTCCTTTTACGGCTGAAGAATGCCCTCAGGCACTGCTGTATGGCTCCAGGGGCTCCTAAATGTCCCCCAAATCAGCCACAAATGGGACAAGGAAAAAAAAAAACACAAAAAAAAGGTAAACTAACAACAACAACAAAATAGACAAAAAAAACCCCCAGAGTCATCCAGTAAAATTGCTTTTATTTCTGTAATTTTCTAAGTATAAAACAAATCAGCCCAATATTGTGTGAACAGAGTGGATTGTATGGATGTGACCACAAGGAGCCTTCCCACGTCTTCCCGGCACACCTGGCTATTTACAGTCAGACAAAGGACATGGTTTAGGAAGCGGTAATTTAGTGGAAAAATATCTCTCATATAATAAAATAGGAAACCTCGTTTCTTTCAGTTCTATCCCTCAGATAACACCCTCCCACCCCCCAAGATATAACAATTTGCCTTTTGCTATGAAGCACAATCTCAGAGATTTCTACATTTGGCTGTTCAGGCATCTCATATAAAAAAAATCAGCCTATTTCCAGACCAAAGCCACTGAGGGCACCCACTGGCAGTTCGGTGGTCACCCTCCTCTTGGTCCCAAGTGCCCCTCACTCCAGGCACACACAGATTTTGGCTCATTTAATGCCCCACTCACACCAAAAGCTGAATGGCACCACAAGAACATGTCCAGGGAGCACAATTTACCCTGTGTCTCCTCCTCACTGCAGCCCTGCAAATCCTAACCCCAGCTGTGCCACACAAGATCTGCATGGGGTAAAGCCCTCTCCTTCGTCAGTACCAAAAACCTCAGTCCCAAGCTGCCTCCTCTGACAGAAAATGCCACTGCAGAAGTGGGAGGAAAAAGAGCCCAGATGGGACTGGATCTCTGGCATCATTTATACAAAGTGATGGCCATGCCAGGTATGGTCCAAAAATCACAGTAAGTCTTAGGAGTCGTCAGTGGGGACTCAGGTGTGTTTGAGTTGCAGGAGTGATGTAATGCCAAGGTCACTGAACCTCATGAACGTCTCCCAGCCGGAGCCCCTGCACAGCTCTAATCACTATTTGATGAGTTTTGGTGGAGCAGGACCCTGACTGGGAAGCAGTATTATCCACCTGGTGTACAAAAGAAGGAGCAAAAATTAATGCTGAGTTTTCCTATTGCTCCTCCTTCTGCCATCCACGCCGTGAGCAGAAACTCCAATTCAATCCCAGATTTGATGCTCTTACAGGAACGAATTCCCCCAGCCCCTCCATAGAGCCTGTCCCTCCTACTGCCCTCTCCAGGGCCTGGTGGTGCCATCCAGCCTTGGCAGAGCAGAGCATCACCACAAACACATACACACGGAATGTTCACAGTGCCAAAGCCCCAAACACACAAACACAAACCTCACCCAGACCTGAGCCACACGACACAAATAAAATGCAGGATGCAGTACTTTTTCCTTTTCCAGCATGCCTCCCCATGGGATCACACACCGCAGGGGGAAGAGCTCATCCAGCAACTGGTCACAATGACACAACATCCCAAAACAGTATGAAAGACTTCCCACAGCTGCTGCCCCAAGCTGATCCCCCTGGTGCTCGCCCCAGGGACACAGGACCTTCCCCTCCCACCTTGGCTGTACCCCAGCACGGTGCTTGGCCCCTGAGGAAAGAGTATAAAGTGCTCATGGATAATCCCATGCTGCCACCCCAGCATGTCCTACGCCCTGCATCTTGTGGAGGATCTGTCACAGCAGCCCACCAGTGCTAAAGGTCTTGCTGGAAAGACCTGAGTTTTATTTATAGACTTAGAATATGCCAGGCAGCACCATCAAAATAAAACTAAAAAGGAAATAATTCCTAACCTCTGTTGCCAAGAAAAGCAAGGATCCCAGAGGTTTGCCCCTAAGCTGCTTTTTAAAAAAAGCTTTTGGGCAAAACAGCCACCCAGTGTCCCTCTCCCTTGTATTGCACAGTCAGATGCCTTGGTAAGACACAAGAGCCTATCCCAAAGTGATGGTCTTGGCTCTGGGATCTCCAAGTTTACCTAAGAACACATTCCAGCCTGTAAAATCTCCCAGCACGCTGCTGCTGGCACACATGCAATAAATAACTACTCTGTGATTTATCCTGACCCTTCACTGAAGAATAAAGGAAAAAATAATTACATCTATGGATATTTTTCTACTTCATTAAGACGTTTGAAGTGTAAGCCCCTGTAATCAAAATGTATGGAGTGAAACCTGTGCTCCAAG
This sequence comes from Oriolus oriolus, assembly GCA_013400235.1. Lineage (NCBI taxonomy): Eukaryota > Metazoa > Chordata > Aves > Passeriformes > Corvidae > Oriolus > Oriolus oriolus. The sequence goes on along the minus strand of VXBT01005673.1, from coordinate 135,864 downwards.
TAATTAAAGGATGGGGGGAAAGACAAGAGACATGGTCAGCCGTTCAGAAGGGGAAATGGGGATGTGTCAAAATGGTCCCTCCTAGCAAGGGGGATGCCTGCTCCAGGCAGCTCTAGTGCAGATTACCTGGGCTATTTTCTAGATGGATCTGGAGGCTCACAATAGAAATAAAATGCAAGTTGCTGCTGCTGGAAAGAACAAGCTGGGACACAGCTCTGGTTTCCTGCCCATGAGGGCTCAGGGTTTGGTAACTCACAACTGTGACCCAACAACTGCATGAACAGACTGACGCTGCCTGAGCTTTTACCCAAGAAACTTCTCCACACCACACATATTTGGGTTAAATTAATAACCAGACATTCAGTCCAGGAGAAACAATGTAACTCAGGTGGTGCATGGACCAAGCAGGTTCCTGTAGGTACAAGGGACCAAGGCCACCATGTCCCAGGGAGATGCCACTGGGCAGCTGAAAGCCCTGCTGGACCCTCCAAACAGGGCTGAGATGTTCTGAACCCAGTGTAGCCTCTGAATCCAGCCCAGCCTCTCCCACGCTGGTTGTTAGCCTCAGAGAAATAAAGAAGCTGCTTCCTCTGATGACACCGAGCTGGAACTGGACTAAATTCCCACTGGTTGTTTTTCTGCACAGTGATGGAGATGGACTCAGTCATCCTGGATGTCTTTCCCAGCTTAAGCAATTCTTTAATTCTATGACCTGTACTAAAATAAGGTGAAATCCACCCTTTTGGGGAAGGGCAAATCACACGTCTACAGCATTAGTCTTACTGAGGCTTTATTTTGAAGGCTTATGCAGTACCTGGGTCATGTCCTGGTCCTCTGCACCAGGGTGGGTCTCATCCATGGTGAAAATCTTTGAAGAGGAATTGGTTATCCCGTGGGATCAACTGATTAAATCATTTAGACAGAACACATTTGAAAAATAAAACTTCTTCAAGACAAAGTATAATAAGATTTTAAAAAATCAGCAACAATCTTCTAACCACAGAGTATCTATAAAGATCTTTTTAAAGAGCTCCATATTAAAATTCCTTGAATACATTATATATTAAATACAGTAACAACATTTCATGCAAGGTTTTCTGTACAATAATTCAGCTCAGTAGTATAACAATTCTGTACATTCCCATTGGTCTGGGGGCTCTGCTCATCTTCAATGCTGGTGATGGAGAAAAGAAAGGAGGGATGATATTTGGCACCTACTGTACAGAAGGAGAGATGCTCTTGCCCAGATGATACAGAAACACAATGGAAGCTTTTAAGAGGCAAAAAGTAGAAGAGAAAACCCAACAGCAAAGGAGCAAATGCTATCCCAGACCCTGGCTCTGGTGCTGTTGCTGGAATGTAAGAGAAAGGAAAGATACAGGCTCTGGCTAACTAAGTATCATCAGGATGGATCACAGGGGACCGTGAGGAAAACAGGAGGGAGGATTTGGAGAGCTGGAGAAGAAACCACCCACTATCAGCTTCTCAGCTGACGCAGCTCAATGGAGAAAGATAAATTTAATGGATTCCAAAATCCACTCCTGATCTACAAACTCTCACTGCAGCCTGTCTCAGTCCTGCTGTGGAAAAATCCCCAGAGGGCAAGATAAAGTTGGTGCCTTACAAAAACGGATGCCACAACAAACACCACTCACGGAGAGACACCACGTTATGTACAAGCAAACACTCACTCCCATCCTGATCCCTTGGCGAGGATGCCCTGCTCAAGTCAGCGATGTTCTCCAAAGCAGAGGACATGAAGTCATGGATGTGCTCCTAAACACTTAAGCTTTACTCCTGCTAAGGAAATAGTTAAAAATTCACTGAGGAAACAAAGTGTGACCAGGAAGGAGTGGTGGACATGAGGAAGGCAAGGTGGGCATCCCCTTGCTTTTCTTTTCATGGCTGCCCCTACAAGGAGAAGGAATGCAGCTTATATAGTGCAGATGGGATCTAGCAGGATGCCAGATGGAGAACAACAGACAAGACTTCATCATGCTTTGGTGCTGGATGAGCCTGAGAAGGTGCTGGGTTTTCCATAACACAGGGATCAAACAGGACAGCGTGATAAATAGGGAGAACGTCGCCTTCCATCACATGCACTCAACCTCGACATATAAACACACGTCCATGAGATTCACACCAATGTTGGACACACTCTGAAGCTATTCCCAGCTGCTGCAGCCACTGGAGCAGAGCACAGAAGCAGCAATGCACCCACCAACACCATGGACATCACCAAGGCTCAGCAATCCCAACACACGGCCCCCTTTCCTCTCTCCCTGCCCTCACTCACTGCCAAACCCTTCCTGGCCCCTGAAGCTGCCTTGTGCATCCCATCCCACTGGGGGATGTGGCCTCAAATCCCGACTTCCTGCCTTAATCTCTCATGAAGGCCACCTTGCCCGAGCTCACCCAGTCAGGGTGAAAATTGGAAAGAGGGTCTAAAATTTGGCAAGAACAAATCCCAAGGAACCACGTTACAACAACTCAGATCCACACAGCTCCATCCCCAAACCCTACGCCAGCTGTCCAGTAATTGCACTCGTATGTACAGGAAAAAGAAAGCTACAGAACAAAACAAAATCAGTATTTTTCTTTTCAACGATTCACCCGCATTTGTCTGATAGTCGGACACATGCATGTCCTGCTGGCTTTAGCGATGGTCACGCATGCAAGACTTCAGTCCGAGTTACAAGTTAGGGATCCTCTAGTTCGGAGTGTCGCCCTCGTGTCATTCATTTCTTGTCCTCTTCTCCTGAAACGAAGGGCAAAAAAGAGAAGGAAGAGTATTGGTGAGGGTTCAAAAGCAAACCAGCTCCATGTTTTTGTTACCAAGAGTGGTTGCTCCTGGGTTGACCCCAGAAGGAACCTGGGATCCTGTCTGCACAGAGCTGGCCTGACAGCAGCTGTGGCAGCTCAGGCTGCATGAGGAGGAGGAGGATGCTGGTCCCTGGGTGAGGAAGGGCTCTGCAAGAGTTAGGAAAAGGGATGAGGTGGAGCCCTGTGAGAAGGTGAGTAGGCAGGATCCCTCCTTACTGCTCCTAATGAGGCATTACCCAGGGAAAAGCAGTGGCTCAGAGGGGAGGAAGCTCACTGCATCCTCCCTCCCAGCCCAGAGCCCCGGCCCTGCTGCAGCCAGAGACACGGGCACTGCTCCATGGGCTGACACCACTTACACACACCACACACATACTTACACCCATGAACACTTCCAGAACCATGAGCAAGGACCAACCTACTCATCACAACCACTGTCCCAGGGCTGCCCTCCTCCCTTCTCCCTCCCTCCAGATGGATGGGGTTGGACATGGAAGGTAGCAGGCAACACATGGCCTGTAGGAAAGCGATGGTATCCGGCTTGAACTCCATGTCAGCAGCCTCAAAATCCCTGCCAGAACTTGACTTACAGCAACTAGATCCCCAGTTTTCAAGCAGCTGACAGGAGTGTCCCTGACCCCTGAGGCAGCAGCTGTCCTCCAGCCCGGGGTAGCTTGGTCTGCTCAGAACAGATTTTTTACCTTAAAAAAACCCACCCAAAAGCAGCACTTGCTAAGGAGAGTTAGAAAAATCCCTTGTCGTGAATCTTTTGACTGTATTTCTCTATCTTTCATCACTGCACACATCACCAAACACATCTCACTGGGGACTGCTGTTCCTGTGCTCTTGATAAATAGGGGTCCTGCCCGGGGTTACTCGCGGGGCTCCGCGCCTGCTGCCAACCCTGGTGCCGACAAGCTTTCAGGGGAATTAATAAATAACAGGCAAGAGAGAGGGAAAAGGCTTTTTTGCAACTTCTGCCAATTTTTTTTTCCAGTGCTGGCTACAGAGCCCAGCCCTTGTGTCGTGGGATAAAATCGTTTGCTGTGATGGCAGCATCCCTCTGGATGACACTGTGGGCTTTGGTGTAAAGCAGGGATGCTGGCAACTGCACTGTATTAAATCTCACTGCAATAATCAGAATTAATGTCCTCCCCATTGCAGTAGCATCTCCTGCCTCTCCTCCAGCAGCTGAACAGTCCCCACTGGGTGACACACCAGTGGTAATTTGCCAACCATGGCACTTCCCCCAAACACATCACCCCGTGGTTGTGCCAACAGAGAGGAGGATACCATGGCATGTGACAGGCAGGGACAGGAAGGGGACACAGCTGCAGGGTTTAACCACAGTGGATGCTCTTCAAAATGTTTCTCTCAGGCCTCTAAGTAACACAATCCTGGCATGGAGCGAGTCAGGTGTTTCCATGAGCCCTGCAACCAGCCAAGGTCCAGCTCCCACACAGCTTTAGAAGGATGCAGGTCCCTGCATGCCAGTGTCCATCTGTGCTCCCCTCACACTGGTGACAGGAGCAGGGGGGATGCAGGACCTGTTTGCAGGGATGATGGGATGGTCACACTCATTCTGGATGCTGCCTCACACCAGGGGTGTCACAGCAATTCAGCACTTGCAAACCAGCAACTGAACAATGTGAGCTCAGCTCCTCCAAGGTCTGCTCCCCCCAGGACAGGTGAGGCTTCTGGGGAGGTTTTTCCTTACTGCTTTTGACTTTCTTCAACAGGTTCCTGTAAAAGGTGCTGCTGGAGGGATGCAGGCTCCCACTGCCAGCCCACATCACTGCCTTCACCAAGGGAAATGCTGCAGCCCTTGTAGCTCTGAAAACTGCACCTTTCCCCCATCACACCAGGGCATCCTGAGCTTCAGCCAAGACCCCAGACCCCAGGAGAAAACCAAAAGGGAAATTGTCCCCCCATCCCTTTGCAATACCAGGGCAGCAACACTGGCAGCTTCCCTCTGCTCTTCCATTTCTAAAGCACGACACACAGACATGTATGAAAAAACAGGAGAGAGCGGGAAATTGAAACAAAAAGCGAGGCAGCAGAGCTGTAAAATCCCATGTGGAGATTCCAGCGCTGGAAGGTGCAGCACCGCTCTCCTGCAGAGCATCCCACAGCTCAAGGGAATACTTGGCCCATGGGGACACATTCCTCTGCCAGCACCCAGCCAAGGTAGCTCCACGCACAGATTACCCTACAAGGGCAGGCCACGGCCGCAGGCGCTTGCTCCCGGCTCCGCCGTGCCAGGGAGGGGGATGCCTGCCTCCTCCACAGGGAACGGGCAGCTGCAGCAGCTCCTGTGCTCCTGGGGAGTTTCGGGGGGTTCCTTCATAGCCAGGTGCAGGTGCACGGGGCAAAATGAGGGTGAACAGCTACTTTTTGCTATACGCTGGAGGTTTTTTGTGATGGGACATGGAGATTTTGGTCCCTGCAAATTTTGGGCTGTGTCAGATGCGGAGCTCCACCTGCCCCTGGCAGGGAGTGTGATGCACTTGTCACTGCACTGCCACCTCTGCCAGCCACTCTCCTCTGGGAGGATGTGAAGCCTAAAGCTGATGCCAGCTTTGCAGAGAAGTGGCCAAAGCTCCCTCGGTGGGGGAGACATTCACCCAAGGGAGCAACCTCACCTGCACATCAGCTGCAGTGGCAGGAGACTGCAGGGCAATGTGCTCCCCATGGGAGAGGGACCCGGTGCAGACAGAAACAGGGTGGGGTGGCCACCATCTTGCACCTCCTGCAAAACGACCCTGGGTGCTGCTTGTCCTCACTGGGCACAAGGACAAACAGCTGCAAAAATGCTAACCTGCCACAAAACACACCAAGTCAATTCCTGTGCATCCAAACTCCTGATTTTCAGTGGCCCTGCTGCTGTCAGGGCAGGTGTGCAGTTGTGTTGCAGAAAACACCTGCTTTGTGATTTGCCCCTGCTTCTACCACAGCACAGGTGAGAAATGGTGATGCTCAGCACCCAGGCAGGGTCTGCTGCTGAACCTGCTGAGAACAACCACAGCAGCAACCCCAACACCTGCGAGGGGTTTGCTTTGAGATGGTGAACATGAGGAGGTCCAGGGACAGCGCAGGTGGGGAGTGGGGTGGCCTCAGCAGTGGGCTGATGGTGCACAGAGGAATGTGAGCACTGGGGTTATCTCAGTGTCCCCTCCAGATTTGGTACTTCTTGAGAACCACTCAGAAAAGAGATTTCTGCAAGGCCTTGGCACAGATGCCTGGAAACCTTCCTCCTGCATGCCACAGGATTCGGAAAGAACAAACACTTGAATGCATAGAGCATAGAAAATATTAAAGATACTACAGCAAGAGATCCCTGAGGGTGGTGAGCCCTTGTGTGCCTGCCAGTGTGTGTGACAGACCCCTGAGAACATCTCCACGCTCCTGACCAGAACATCTGCAGCTCACACCAAGCCAGCCTCAGCCGTGCACATTCCCTCTCTCTCACACTCACATCATCTCCCAAAACTGAGATAGCAGAAACCTCAGAGAGGCCAGGGAGGAATGAAGGCAGCCAGATATGCAAAGCATGTGAGATGAAAGGCTGGACGTGAGCAGGGTGATGGGGAGAGGAATGTAAAGCACTGGGATCACAGTGAGAAAGGAAGAGTCTCAGCTTTCTGCCACTTCAAGGACAAGGAAAATCCAGTGTAATGGAAACACAACTTATCTAAAGCTCATCAAAGGAGAAACTCTTCCATGCAAAACCTGAATGAGCAGAACTCGAAGCTATACATTTGCATTCCTCAGCTGAACAGCCTTGGCCATCCCTTGGAAGGCCCCATGCTGGAGACCATCCCCAAGCACTGTCTTGCAGAGACCAAGCAGTAGCCTCGCCCCTGACCAAAACTGCCATCAAACAGCTCCTTCACAGGCTTGGTAGGCCTCATTTTGAGGCAAAACACAGAGACCACTGTGGGAAAAGAGATCCTGTTTGGGTAGAGTCCCTCGGCTCTGTTATTGTATCTCTGCTCTATGTCTAAGCCATGTTCACCCAGACACATTCCAAGCAGGTGCCCACCACACACGAGCAAGACTCTGCAGGAAGCAGGGGGACACGGCATTCAGGGATGAGACGCGTAAGGAAGCCAACCCTTGCTCTGGAGTCTTGCAGGTATTCAACTGGTGCTCCCCGCTCCACTTGGGTCTTACTGTCCTGAGAATGCCTGGTAAAAAAAATCACAAGACCACATATAAAAGTGGCTTTTGGAGGTTTTTTTCTTTGCTTTTCAAAGCCCGGAGGAATCAGGAAGATGAAGAGTTTCAATTACTTCTTTCAAGTCTGATGATTTAAGCGTGGTGATTTTGCCACACGGCCGTGATTGAAGAGCTGCGTGGGAAACCCTGGATCCATGAGACAGAGCAACCCGTGAGCAGCAGCAGCATTGTGACCGTGGGGATGAGGGAAGCTCAGAGGACCCGAAACATTGGGAGCGTGGCATGGGAGGAGAAAACACTGAGCTGGTATGATGGCACTTGAGAGGATTGTGTGCCTACCAGAAACCCTGCTGTGCTTGCAGCTGTGCCGGCAGAGCCAAAGAAAAGCCCTTCCTCCAACAGTGCTGAGATTTTATAGAGAAATACAAAGTGTGGGAGAAAGACAGACCCAGCCCCAGATCACAGATGGTGAAGTGAAGACCGAGGGCATGCATGGGATGCAACATTAACCAGCTCTCCTACACCCCAGCCCGGTGCCGCACTGTAAAATTGTTGCTACAGGCTCATAATCGTGGGATAAAACAGACCTGGGTGTCCGGTGAGAGATGCAAAAATTCAATAAAAATAGGCTAGAAAAAATTTCTATCTGGTCTGTAAAAACAGAAGCCCCTGCACCTCTGTTTCTCTGAGCAATTACTCAGTTTCTGCATCAGCTCAACACAGGAAGAAAGGCTGACTTGAGCACCACCTGCACACCGGGACACACTGATGGGGAGGGAGACCTGTTTGTGAGCATTTCCTGCCTGCAATACTTTCCCATCCCATATTTCCAGGTACTTGCAAAGCTCTGCTCCACAAGAAACCAAACACAGCTGTTACAATGCCCCAAATCTCTCCTTGACAGGGTTGGCCAGAACTGCCTTCAGCCCAGAAAGGCAAGAGTAGCTTTGCACAGATTTTCTGGGTCGTTATTACAGGGTGAAGGGAAAAAGAGGGGTTTGCTATGACACAGGTTGCCTAAGGGGTGAAAAAATGGTTTGAGCAAGCTGATGGTGTGGCAGGACATCCAGTCCTCACACTCACAGTGTTCATCTGCCCCCGGAGCTTCCCGAGCAAGGACAGTGCCTTTCCTGCCCTTCTTCTCCCTGCTATCACTGTCAGGGTGATAAGTGAATAAAACCTGTTTTCTGGAGAGGGGCCACCCCTGTGGCAGGCACAGCACTGCTCAGCAGCCCAGGGCCCGCAGCCACTGCCGGCAAAACCCGAGGGCTTAACTCAGCGCCGAGATTCCCCCACAGCAACACCTTTTGCAAGAAATGAAAGAAAAGATGATATCATCTCGTTGGAGGGCTGCCCAAAGACATGCTGTGATTACAGCAGGGAGCCCAGGAGCACACGGGAACTGCTGCCCCAGTGTCACAGGAGCTGCCTCTCCTCCGGCTGTGCCAAGGGCTGCATCCTGAGAGGTGCTGGCCAAGGGCAACCCCATTAGAACCAGTTTATAAGGGGTTCAGCTCTCAATTCATCTTGGCACAGCGGTTGCCAACACAAAATAAGGATGGACAGACAGGGGTGGAAATCTGAGAGGAAAAAAGAAAGGGTTCCTGTTACAAATCAGTGTTTGATTTGTTTTGCTTTACAAACAAAGGGATCCGGTTCCTGGCGGTTCAAGAGGAGTACAAACCTGTGGCAGATTTACCTAATGCTCCAGCTCCAAAGGGAGCATTTCAAGCAGAGTTAAGTACCAACTGCTCTGCCAGGCATGGCACCAGGAAGGAAGGGAGTAGGAGAAAAAGCCTCTTTGCACAGCAAAGGTGGGTGAACATGCAGGTGCAGACATCACATGAGCGGAGGAGGTGAGAGAGGGGTCCACAGAGCCACCAGGAACCCCAAGCAAAGTGCCACGGAGCCACCCTAACCCAGGGTGGTGCAGACCATGCTCACCATCCAGGTGGTTGCGGGAAAGGTACTTGAGTCCTTCGTCCAGCAGGATCACGGGCAGGGAGATCTTCATCACAACCACCCACTGCGGCCAGCTCAGGGGGGTCACCTGGAAGATGAGCTGCAGGGTGGAAAGGATTGGACATGTCAGTAGGGAAGCAGATGGGATATTTTGTTGTTTTAAGGGTCACATTGTTGTATGGCAAAGGTTGAGAGAGGGTCATCCCAGGTATAAGGAGGTAGGATGCAGACAACCCAAACAGGAGGATTTCTTCAAGGTCTGTCGTGATCCAAGGTGGCTCTTGGCCAACATGAGTAAAAATTATGTCCTTCACCTCTCCTGCAAATGGGGAAAGTGAGGCACAAGGTAGGATGGTGTGTTTAGGTGCTCCAGGTGCTTAGCAGGTGACAAAGGACAATGTAACCTCCTGGGTACAGAGACACATTTCATCTAAAGCACCTTTGGCCATCAACTGAGGCATCCCCAACGTTGGAAAGGAAGGAGACAACTCCAAGAGGGGCTGAACCACCTTCTGGAGATATCTACACCCCTTTGCATTGCCCATAGGGAGAGCTTCTGACTTTGGGCTCGTGGGGCAGAATGACTCCTATTTTCCATGCTGGGTTGCATCATGGGACCTGGTCCTGAGGGCACCTGCTGGGAACAACCACCCCAGAAGTTTCCAGACCCAAAGACTGCTCCAGGGATGTCCTTGTCCACAGGAGGCACAGGGAAGTGACAGAGGGCACTCACAGGCATGGGCTTGACATAGAGGATGAGGAAGTGCAGAGCCATGGACATGATGATGGCCCCCAGCAGCCAGATGTTGAGCCACGGTGGCATCCGCAGCAGCGACTGGTTCTCAGAGACACTGTGAAAGGGAGGGGACAACGTTAGCCCCAGAAACCTCCCCGCATCTGCCCACGCTGGGAACTTCATTTCCCTCCAACGTGGAAGGCCATGTGCTATATCCTTGCTTTTCCAGGCTGTTCATCTTCAGGCTTTGCTGAGAACTGGATCTGGATGCCCAACAAAACCAGCCATGCACAGATTAGGACTGATCATTAATGACCCAATCACTAATGAATGCAGATCCAGTCCTTCCTTCACTGCTCTCAGCTACAGCATACTGCCTTGGAGGAGTTCCTTTATGGAAAACCCAGCGGTCCCCTGTGAGGATGGTCTGAACTGCTCTGCTGAGCCAAAACAGAGCCCTCAGCCCACCCACGGACACTCAAAGAGACCCTGAACAAAATCAGTCATGCACAGAGCGAAGAGAGCAGCCCTGTGGCCACCACACCTGTTCAGAGCATTGCACATTTCGATTGTCACCAGCACAGACAGAGCCATCGTTGTTGGGTATCGTGACTCGAAGATCTCACAGTCAATTCCTTCGAAGATGGGGTTGTCCTCAGTGCACCTCATGAAGTTCCTCTGTCGGCACAGGAAACCGCTGGTAAATACACGGCAGAGCAGCAGGAAAGGCAGGAGAGAGGAGGAAGAGTGGACTGGTTGGGGGGCACATGATGAACTGGGTTGCTGTTAAATATCCCACAGTTCAGAGCAACCAATAAACTGCCTACAGTGACCCAGCTTCTGCTGGGGTTGGCCTTCAGGGGCTGGACAGTGGCTTTGAGACTCTCAGGTGCAGTTAGGAAGGAGTTTGAGCACACACATGTCTCCATCAGAAATCCATCTTGCATTGCACATGCCATTGGGATGTGATAGCACCTGCTTCCCCCCACCCTGCAGTTTTCACATTAGCTACAGGAATGTAATGTGAGAACAGATCCCTTCCAATATGAGTGCTACTTTCAGCTTCTCTGAATCAAACTTTCACTGCCATGCTGGTGGCTGGCAGAAGCAAGGCTGGAAACATGAGCCTGAGGGAGAGAATTTGCTTCTGTTTTAAATTACTGTCTTCTCCACTAGGAATACGGGAATGCTACAACCACCACAGAGGAAAGGTAGATGAAAGACCCCAGCACCTGAATGCACGCTCTCACCCATCTGCTCCAGCTGTCAGCCCGTTCCCCTCCTGACTCACCAGCTGATGGAAGGAGACCTGCGGACCCTCGGCGTCGTACAGGAACCACCAGGTCGCTGCGCCCACCGTGGCCAGGCCCACGTACACTGCAGCCGAGAGAGACACCCTCAGCCCAGCACCCAGAGGGGGCCCCTGCCCCAGGGCACCCCAGGCACATCCTAAGTCACCCACCCGCACCGACAGCACTCACCTCCGACAGCCAGGTAGCGGAAGAAGAGCCAGCCACTGATGAGGGGCTCCTTGGGGTTGCGGGGCTGCTTGTCCATGATGTCCAGGTCGGGGGGGTTGAAGCCCAGCGCGGTGGCCGGCAGCCCATCTGTCACCAGGTTCACCCACAGCAGCTGCACGGGGATGAGGGCCTCGGGCAAGCCCAGGATGGCTGTCAGGAAGATACTGCGGGTTAAAAAAAAGAGATGTGAAATTAGACAAGATCTGGGCAGCCAGAGAAAAGTTTTGTGTCATGCAAGGGGAAGAGAGCACCTGGATCCAAAGCCCCAAACTGAATATTCACCCAAAGTCCTGAAGATGAACCCGCAGCCCCTGATCGAGAACCTGAAGCCCAGCACTGAAATTTGCAGCTAAAATTTGTTCCTGTTGTGATTAAAATTTGCTTTGCAGTTGTAACCCAACTATTGATGTCCCTGTGGCCACAAAGGTTCCCATTCCCAGCAAACACCCATGCTGAAATGCAAGGGCAAAGGATGCCCAAGTGATCCCAAGGTTGTGCCGATGTTGCTGAGGACTGGGAGGGATGGGCAGGGGCAGGGAGAGCTGTGACTGGGTGACAACAGCCTGTGCACAAATATCTGCACCCAGCTCAGGCACTCGCATGGGCTTAAACAGGCAACACTCTAAGAGAACAGGTCCTGCGGGGTGGCAAGATTGTAAAACCACAAAACAAAAATCTCCCTGCCCTTGGGGAATGAGACATGGTGCCTGGGATCACCAGTTTGGGCACTACATGCTGCCAGGGGCAGGGGACATGGGCAGGTCTGCAGGTCACCTGTCCCAGGGGATGTGTCCCCACACTGCTGCTCCCACAGCATGGTGCCCGGTGTGGGAGGCTCTCACCAAACGACCTCCCCGACGTTGGAGGAGATGAGATAGCGGATGAACTGCTTCATGTTGTTGTAGATGGCTCTGCCCTCCTCGACGGCCGACACGATGGTGGAGAAGTTGTCGTCAGAGAGCACCATCTCAGCAGCTGACTTGGCAACGGCTGTGCCTGACCCCATGGCGATGCCAATCTCTGCCTTCTTCAGGGCTGGAGCGTCGTTGACGCCATCACCTGTCTGCACAAAGCCACGGTTAAGTGTGCAAGGGATTGGGCAGGGTGGGGAGGAGGGGACACGGGGCGTCCCCGAGGGCTCACCATGGCCGTGATCTCATTGAAGGACTGGAGGTACTCGACGATGCGGGACTTGTGCGCCGGCTCCACGCGGGCGAAGCAGCGGGCCTCGCGGCATGCCTGGCGCTGCGCCTCGGGGGACAGCTCATCGAACTCCCGGCCCGTGTAGGCCTTGCCAGACACGTCCTCGGTCTCTGAGAAGATGCTGATCCGGCGGCAGATGGCCACCGCCGTGCCCTTGTTGTCGCCGGTGATCATGATGACGCGGATGCCGGCCTTGCGGCACATCTCGATGGAGGAGGTGACCTCCTTGCGGGGAGGGTCCAGCATCCCCACACAGCCCACAAAGGTCAGGTTGTTCTGGGTGGGAGGAACACACCCCAGACCCACATTAACCCCTTGGGATGCATCCACTTCCCCCCCTGCTGTGAAACCACTCTGGGCACAGGGATTTCCCCGGAGAAGAAACTTTCAGGTTTCCTACCAACTGCCCCATGGCTGCACTCTACAGCCCCAACCCAACGGGATGCTCCCATCCCCTCTGCTCCTCCTCACACCTTTTCTCTTTGCTCCCCTCCTCCCCATCCCTCAGAGTGGTCTCCAAGGGCCTCTCAGCAGTCACTTCACAGGAAAACATGCTCAGTGAGATAGGGCTTGTTATTCTTCAGATCAGCCCCTAAGGTTTGCAGAGGAGATGAGCCATTATGAGAAACCAGAGGGAAAACACTGCTGGGACAGCTGGGAGCACATGGGGAAACTCTGGGAATAAGGAAGAAAGCTCCTGGCCAAAGCTCCGGTGCTGTACCTCGTAGTGGACGAAGGCGGCGGAGTCGTGCAGCTGCATGGTCTCCCTGCGGACAGGCGAGTCGTGGGTGGCCAGCGCCAGGCAGCGCAGGGTGTCGATGCCCATGCCCCAGTCCCGGATCCTGCCCAGGATCTTGTCCCGCACCGGGGCCGTCAGCGGGACCTTGGCAGTGCCCACGCGGACGTGGGTGCAGCGCTCGATGACGCTTTCCGGGGCACCCTGCGGAGGAGCGGAGGGCTCAGGGGCTGAAGTGACACCGCAGGAAGTGCCAAGGGAGGGAGCGAAGGCGCCAAGTTTGGGAAAGGCGGAGGAAATCTTCCCAAAACTCCAGCAGGCACATGCCGGCCCTGCGGCTCGGGGCACTAGATGGCAGCCTCCGACCGAGCACCCCGGGATCACGCCCCGGAGCGCGAACCCGCACCAGGTCATCGAGAGTGGGATCTGCTGGAGAGCCGGCTGACTCCTGCCAGACGAGATACCCCCGCCCCACAGATCCCCGCTCCGACCTGAAGGGGATGGGGGCTGTAAATGTGTGCGGAAAAAAATGTGGGATACTCAGCAGATGTTTGTGATGCCTTTGCGATTCAGGAAAACATGTCCTTTAGCATCCCAGCATCTCACCCCAGCCCTTCTGACCTAACAAAAGACCCTGACATTGCTCTTTAATATAAAACTTGCAATCCTTCTGTTGCACCTCTTAAAAAGCTCGCCCACGGCCACAGATCCAGAGACTTCACAGGGTCCCAGCCTGACCTGGAGGGCAGAGTTCACCTACCCAGATCATCTCTCAGTGGGAACAACAATATACAAATCTTCTCGGAGTCAGCGGGGGGAAATTCCACCGCATCTCTTCTCTTGGGAAGAAAATGCCCTATGAAACACTATTTTATTTCTGGTTACAGTGGAAAACTGGACATCATCCTTTGGGCATTACTGGCATCCCGAGGGTCCAAGCCTTTAATAAAGGCAAGTGCCCAAATTCTGCACAGGGGCAGCTCTTCCTTGCCCCAGCACCAGCACACTCAGCACCTTTTCCTCCCTCTAAATCACCTCACCCCCTTTTTTTCCCAATCCATATGGCAAAGACTCACCTCCTCCCTGACCCCACCAACCTGCCTGCGGGACCCTGGATCGGCAGGCAGATAGAGTGGGAGAGGAACTGCAGAGCATCACTGCTGCCCCGTGCAGCAAGGGCCAAACCCTGCTGGGTGTGCAGGGGGGAGAGGAACCCTGCAGCTGCTTCGCCCCTACCTTGACAAACATCTTGCTGCCGGCTGAGTTGTTGCCGGGCCCGGTGGGAGTGCAGTACACGGACATGGACTTGCGGTCCCGGGAGAACTCGAGGGTGCACTCCTTCCTCATCAGCTGCTTGATCACCTGCAGGAACAGCGCTGGGCTGAGCCTGGACGTGCCAGGGACACTGGTGCTCTCTGCCTTGGCTGACAGCCCTGCTGAGCCGCAGCAATGGGAGGAGAAAGGCAGCCACAGGAGCCAGGAGGGATGGGACAGGGCTAAAAGCTTACAAGCTTTCCATATCAGAAAGGACTCAGGACTTGTTACAACCTGCACAGACCTATCCAGGGAAAAAATGCTGGAACAGAGAGCCCTTTGAACAAGTAAAGACATTCTAAGATCTAAAGCAGAGGAAATCCAGACCAAAAATAAAGTGTATTTTCACCCAGGAGGACAGGGAGACACTGGAGTAGGGGAATAGCCAGCACAACGCATTTTCATGTCAAAAATAGATGTTTCCAAGGAGCAAGTGTCACTGGGCTAGGCAAGGCTCTGGGGAACAGGGTTTGGTTCATGCTGGAGGGCGGCTGCTCAGTGCAAACTGGGCACCTAAAGATAACTCCAAACTTCCTCATGTGCTGCCAGAGCTCGGGCTATCACTGAGAGGGTCTCTCCTGGCTGAGCAGGGAGTGGACTGAGCTGGAGCCTCAGGAATCACCTGCTCCAAAGCTCCATGTAGGTTGGTCCTCAAGGCCCTGGCATCAGCCCCCCAGGGCCACTGCGCCATCTGTTCCAAAACCAGCTCACCCCGAGAGCCCAGAAATCGCATCCTTGTGCCAGATCAGTCCCTCACATCATTGCAAGTGTTTATTGCCCAAATATCAGACATCCTAAACCCCTCCTCTCCCTCCCATCCCCCAGTGCTGGAGCTCACAGGCGCTCCTCCCCACTCACCGAATTGCAGGCATTGGCTCTCTCCACCTTGGAGAGTTTGCTGAGGTCCGTGTTGAAGACATTCATCTTCTCCACCAGGCATGTCAGGGCTGTTTCAGTGGCTTCCCCCACCTTCTCATAGACTTTTTTGGACTGGAGGGCAGAAAAAAAGAGCTTAAGCTTCAGAGCACATCCTCTGCGTGTTGCTGCCACCAAGGATGCTGCCACCCACCACACCAGAGCACCCCCTTGGGATGAGCTGGAGCCAGGGAAGGGGATCCCACGGGACAGACTCCACTGGCTTTGCCCCGAAGCACAGCAAGAGCCTCCCCCCGCCCCGGCCCGGCCCCGGTGCCCCCACACCTCGTTGTAGTCCAGCGAGGAGTCGTTGCAGAGGGCACAGATGGTGGCCAGCTCCACCAGCCCGTCGTACTGCCCGCACTGCACCGGCTGCTCGTCCTTCAGGCTGCGGGCAGAAAACAACCCCAGCAGCCTTACACCAGCTCACACCTTCAAATGCACTTAGCTCATCCTAAAGATCCCTTCTAGGGGGAGATGTAGCCTATATATCACTCTGGTAAAAGTGGGAGAAAGAGCCCCGTTAAAGCCCCAGTGCTGGCAAGAAATCCTTGGGTTCACACTTTGTACTTTATGAAATGGGGCAGGACGAAATTGCAAATAATATATCACAGGAGGCAAATAAATTCTGGAAGTGGCCCAGAATAAAGGGGGCTGCAGAGGAGTTCAAAGGAGCAAGCAGGGGCTGCTCACAGGCTGGTGATGAAGGTGATGGACCAGAAAAGGGGCAAAGTAATTCATGTTAACATCCACCTCCTCAGGGGTTTCCAGTTGCTGGGAATCCCGAGGAGCTGTGGAACCAACAGCAAGTCCCTTCTCCTCCCTGTGATGCTGCTTCACACTCCATGGGGAGCCCAAGGGAGCATTTAGGAGCAGCAGAGAACTTTCACAGCGGCACTGCTGTGACTGCTCCCAAGCAAGTGGTGAACTGTGATCTTAGCTTCCTAAACAGCAGCTCTTTGCTATGGAAAGGAGCACAAACGTCCTGGAAAGGAGCAGCCCTGAACACTCCAGGCAAGCCAGATGCTTCTCCTTGCCTGGTGGTAGGAATGGCAGCAGTGGTTTTGAAGGGAAATAAAAAATGATCCCGGTTCCAGCAGAGGTAACTGCAGGTTAGAGCTGTATAAACCCAGCCGGTCATCTGCTTGCTGGAAAAATAATTTGTCAGGCATTTACTAGGATCAGCTTATTCCACTGTTGGTTCCCAATGGAAAGAACATTTTGGAGCCCTTGTTACAGTTCGGGAGCGGAAAACAGGGAGCAGCCAAGAAAATCTGAAAAATCTGTTTGCTGAGGGAGATGAAGCCGCACTGGGCTGCGAGTGGGACGGGAGATCCACTGCTCCTGCCCAGAGATGCTGCCCAGCCCTGGGCTCACGGGAAGGGACAGAGGGTGGAGGAGGGAGCTGCGGACTGTCTGGATGGGTTTCAGTGTTTGGGAAGGTGGAAACACCAGGCATGGCTTTGCAGCATGTGATCCCCTGGATGTTGCTGGGAAGGGATGGGAGGATACGGCCCCATCGTCAGCGGTCCCTGCACAGAGCCAGGTGAGACCCATGTGCTGGGAAAGACACCAGCAAAGGTGCTGCTGGCTGGGTGCTGTGTGAGCAAACCCAAGGTCCAGCATGAAATATCCCCCTGCCAAGGCCAGGCTAAAGCAAACAAGCGTTCCAGTCCCACCAGCCCTGGGGGAAGGGGAGGTTCCCTCTCTGACACCTCAGCTCGCCCACACATCCCCCTCGATACACAATACAGGCACAGGGCTAAAGCAAAACTCAGAGCAACACAAATTGCTGCAGACCAACACGGTGGCCCTGAATGCAGTCCCCAGAGGAAAGGGGACACTGAGCTTCAAAGGCTGGCAGACACAAGTTCAGCCCCCCCAAGTCCTCCTCAATTTTAATTGAAATGCACTGATTGGCACCAGCTTAGGACCTGGCTCAGTTTTTAATGGAGATTCCCAGCCAAGGATCAAATTGGCTCTATAAATATTCATGAAATTAAGTCTGAGGCTGGGATGAATTACAGCTGCTCCACGGATGAGCAGAAGGGACCGTGGTGACAAATGTGTCTGGGATCACAGAGCAAAGCAAAGGGGAGCAGAGAGTGCTCCTACCACCAGCTGAGCTTCTCATCTGCCTTCTTCCCAGACTTTGCCACATTGGGGGCCACCACCTCCTCCCAAAGGAACAGGAATTAATAAATACAACAGCAGAAAACCCCATGTATGTGATAACACTTCAGGGAAAAGCCCCCAGCTTCCACTCCCTGCCCTTGGCTGCAGCTCTGCAAAGCCTGTGTCTGCCCTGAGACACACCCTGCCATCAGCAGGATCGTGCCCTGGGCACACCAGCCATGGGAGCCATCCCTGCCTGGACACAGGGCTCAGGGGGCGATTTCCTGGTGGGGTTTCAGCCGTTTGCAAGTCCCCTTGACCATTGCTGGTGGCTCCTGGACAAGCTGCCGGCCCTGCGTCCTGCTCGAGGCAGGGGCAACAGTCACCAGTCAATACCCAAACTGTGCAGGCTCCAGAAATGTGGAGAGTCATCATCTACTGCACAAAGCCTCGTTCATCACCATTCCCACATTTGCCATCTTCTCTGGTTCACAGCTGGGCTTGTTTTATTGGGATTGCTAATGAAGGGAGAGCCAAGTGTGTGGGAGCCCCTCTGCAGAGCAGTGGGAAGGCAGAGCCAGGGAGCACCACCCAAATCAAGTGGGGCAGGAGCTGGATGTGAGGGGCAGTGAGACAACTGCCCTGGTCCCCATGACCAGCAGAGTACAGTCAATCACCCAACACTTGCAAGCCCAGCGTGGCCAAAAGACAGTGCCCAGCGTGTGTCCCCATGGACAGGGCTGCAAACAACCCTGGAAAACTCTCCTTTGTCCCCAGCCCACGGGGACCCCCAACCATGGCCATGAACCCATCCCTCCCACCTTCCCCCAGCTGTGCTGCCAGCCCAGGGCCACCCTGTGTCCCTGTGAAGGGGAGGGGACCCTCACTCACATCTGTCCCTCGGGGGCGTAGGTGGAGCCGGTGATGCTGAACTCGTGCAGGCTGCACTGGGTGCCCTCCACCTTCTCCATGATGAACATCTGCCAGGGGAGAGGTGGAAACACAGCATTAAGCAGCAAATTCTGGGTACAACCCTCGTGCCCAGCCTGGAATCTCAGCAGCTGGTACTGTCCCAGTGATAGCCCCGCTGGCACCAGGCTCAGCCCCACTCCCTGCTCAGCCACCACTCCTGGCTGTCCCCAGATCTTTCCAGCTCTCCCCTGCCTTCTTCATGTTCACCTCCTCCAGCTCTTTCTTCCCCTAGGAGAGGAGAGACACCGAGCCTGTTCCTAAGAAGGTGTCTGTGTTTTTCTTGGAGCAGAGAAGGAGCTGGGCAAAGGTTTCCACTTGTGCCCTGGCTGCTCTGGAAAGCCCCTGCAGGGCAGGATCTGAGCAGCTGCCCCTGGCACCCCTTCCCGGCCAGCTTTCAGCCTCCAGCCTTGTGCCTTACTGGGATCACAGCTCAGCTCAGTAATAAAGCCCCAGTGAGCCATAGAAGTCCCCCACACTCTATTCTTAGCGATTTTTGCCTTTCAAAATCCTTCCAGTTTCTCTTCTGCTGCTATAATGAGACAAATCCCTCAAACTCTAAAATAAAATAAAAACTCCCCTCTCCCCAAGCTCTCTCAGTCCCACCTTGTCCCCACCCAGAACAGCCCACCTTTGAAGGCAGCATCCCCTGGGAACAAGAGCAGGGCCTGACCCCAGCCAAGGAGACAGTTCAGAGATGCTTGTTCTGCTTACACGTTATTTGTGACCCACACTGAAGCCAAACAGCAACATAATAAATAAGTAAATAAATAAGTTAGTAAGTAAATAAATAAATAAATACATAAAATTGTTTTGGCAAATGCATTTCCCTGGCTGCAGGGAGAAGCCAGGATAAAATCTGGCTGCAGGGAAGTGCTGCTCTCCTCAAGTCCATGGACTTGCTGAGTGCCTCCAGAAAGCAGGTGCAGGGAAAACTGTCCCCCTCCAACCTGTCTCAAAATAATTGTTTTTCCTCTATTTATTTTCCTCTGGTTATTTGAGTTGTTCCCCAGGAGAAGGAAGCAACAGATGCTGGAGAAATCAGGAGGCATCACTCAGCACCAGAGATGCAACAGCTCCAGGTACCACTCATTTCTCTGCCTTCCACATTTCCTCTGGCAACAGAGGTTAATTTGCCATTGTTGTTAATTACTGTTAATAATACCAGGACACCTGGTCCGTGCAGCCACGCTGGCAGGTGTGAGCCTCCCCCACACAGAAGGTGTCCCAAGGTGGGAGCTGAGGGCCAAGCCGAGCAGCAAAGGGCGCGCTCAGGGGAGAACACTCACGGCATGCTGAGCACCAGGACGCCTCGGTGGGTTTTCTCACCGCCCTTTTTTACAGGTTTAGGCAAATCAAAGGAGCAGGTTCAAAGCATACATCTCCTGTGTGAGTAATTCTGAGCCCAAAACAACCTCGCCACGGCTTCCAAGCTTCCCAGCTATGTGCAGATATCCCGTTTTTTGGGCTAATGCCCTCAGCTCCTTTTCCAGGGCCCATCCTGGAGGCCCATCAGCATCCCTGAAAGATTTTGAAGAAAATAATGAGCCAAAGGGCTGCAGAAGAGATGTCCCAGGTCCTCTGGAGGCACTGGGCTCCTCTGGCAGTGGATGTAAACTCAATAAAGAAAACAAACACATCCTATCTCCTTTGGTGACAAGCCCCCCAGAGATGACAGACCCAGAACCTGAGGTGAGGCATCCAGTCTGAGACAACATCAGAGGCTAAGCACCCTTCATCTCTTTTTGAGACATCCAATGCCATCAGCCTTCCAGAGAGCCAGAATCTCCTGGCCTCTTCAGAAAATGGACTCCTGAAACACCAACCAGACTCGCTTATTAAAAAAGCTGAAAGCACCCACCCCACTGATGGTTTTGCCTGATATGGGTCTGTTTGTTTTCAAATGCTCATGGCTACAAAACAATTATTACTCTCACAATAGCGTCCTTCTTATTAAAAAAGGGAAAAGGGAAATAAGAAAAAACATTCCAAGCCCTTTATTTTTCCATGCCTTTTAAAAAAAGGTGCTACATAACCCACAGCAACCAGAGGTTGTATCAAATTTCCTGCTGCTCCCAGCTTGCGTGACTGGCCGAGCATGGGGGTGGCCAGGGCACTGCAGAGGGGTTTGCAGGGCTTCGGTGTGATCAGAGAATCACAGCATGGTTTGGGCTGGAAGGGACATTAAAGCTCATCTTGTTCCACCCCCTGCCATGGGCAGGGACACCTTCCACTACCCCAGGCTGCTCCAAGCCCTGACCAATCTTGGACACTTCCAGGGATGGGGCAGCCACAGCTTCTCTGGGCACCCTGTGCCAGGGCCTCCCCCTCCTCACAGGGAATAATTTCTTCGTCATATCTAACCTAAGTCTCCCCTCCTTCAGTGTGAGACCATTCCCCCTTGTCCTGTCCCTCCAGACCCTTGTCCAAAGTCCCTCTCCAGCTCTGTTGAAGCCCCTTTAGTTCCTGGAAGGGGCTCTAGGGTCTCCCCAGAGCCTTCTCTTCTCCAGACTGAACAACCCCAGCTCTCTCAGCTTGTTGAGGTCTCAGCAGATTTCCAGGCTGAGAAGTGGGCAGGTCTGTGGGCAGTGGAAACAGTCCAGAGGAAATAGCTGTGTCTTAGGCAGTTAAGAGCTGAACTAAAGTTTCCATCACAAAAATAATATAAATAATATTAGGAGCAATAGAAGGAGGTGGGAATGCTGCATGGGTGCAGCTCAGCTGGGGGCTGCTGACAAGTCAGGCTCACAGAGGGGCTGCCCAACCTCCTGTACTGCACAGTGAACAGCAGCTGCAGCACCCAGCCAGGGGAACACAGCCAGCAGCACCCCAGGGCTTCCCCCTGCCCTGAGCCTTTTAAAGCCACGCCAATGATTTGGGGTTTTAATGCAACAGAGGGGCTGGAAGGAAAATGTTACTATATGCTCATGAAGAGTGCACCCTTCTCCCAGAGGGTTCCAGCATCACTCCTCCTCTCCTGTCCCACGGATCCTGCCTGGCCCCGCTGCTGTATCACAGCGGGATGCTGCTGGTGTGTATTTGTAGGAAGCAAAGGGCACTCGTGGATGCACCATCCCTGGAGCAGCACACAGCAGCAGCTGTGGGCTCGTGGGGAAGACAGGTGTGAAGGATTCACCTCCACTACTCTGTATTTTCTGTGGTGTCTTTAAAGGAACTTCTCATCGAGAGGCAGATGAGGCAGGATTGCTGTCTGGAATTGTAAGAGCTGTAATCATCAGTCACTGTTCCATCAATCAACCCACAGATCAGCATCATTTTCCTCCTGCACTGGAAGCAGCCCCAGCCAACAGGCACCCACTGGCAACTGGCACAGCCCTTGGGGACCCCCAGCCAGGTCTCCCAGTAATCAGTGCCAGGTTTAGACAGACAACAGTGCTGAGCCAAGGCACAGTGCCCTGGAGACTGCAAAGCAAACAGTGCCCGCACAGCTCCTGGGCAGCTGCACCACGGATGGGAGTTTGCACGTCCAGGCTCTGCTGCAAGCTTTGTGGAAAACAAACCCCTTTCTGCTCTTGTTCCCCAAAACACCAGCAGCCATCTCAGGGACAGCCAAATATCACTAACCACCTCCTCGTCCCAGACACGGGGTGCCAGTATCTCTTCCCCCCTGAGCCCAACATCTCTGCTTTGGGTCATGACTTTCAAATGCCACCTTCCTGGAAAATTAAGGTAGGATGCATAAAAGGATGCTGCAAGCTTTAGGACAGTGATTTGAGCACGTGAGAGCAGAGAGAGCTGTGATGCTTCTATGTCCATTCTCCTCCTGCCAGGCTCCCGTTGCTCCCAGCTCCATGGTTATTTAATGGCTGGGAGAAGGCTGTTCCTGGCTCCTCCAGGCCCTGGGCTGGGGGAGATGGTGATCTCAGGGACCCCCAGCTGACCATACGGTGACACGAACCACAGTTTACTCTGATTTGCTAAGTGGGTCTGTGGCTTTGTTACTGTAACCTTGGGTGGACTTGAGGTCAGAGCAAAAGCACCAAGGTCTCGGCCATCCTGGGTGGACAAGGTCCCCAGCACGAAGCACTGTTGGGGTACACTATGTGCTGGAAGAGAGATAGGCCCTCAGGGCCTATCTCTCTTCCAGCACATAGTGTACCCCAACAAAGCACCTCATTCTGGGGGGCTCTGGGGGTGCACAGCTTCACCCCTGCTGACCACCTGGGGTCTGTGTGTGTGTCCTCGTGGCAGCCTGGCCACGAGACCCCGGCACAGGGGTGGGACCCAGAGACACGGCACAGCCCTTAAAGCCCAGCTGAGGGTTTGAAACCAGACCTGAAGCCTTTCAAGAGCCACTTCACAGCTCGACAGGCCCGATGCCAGCAGTGAGACAGGAGCAGGGCCCCGCTCAGCAGCAGGCCCTGCAGCCGAGCAGCTGTGCTCACCCAATTAGTGGGCAAGTTAATGAAATCGCACTCAATTAATACACTTTCCCAGGTTACTGAGAGGCTTTTCTGGCTGTTCACCCCCACGGCTGAGCTGGCTGCTTGGCACAGGAGCGTGTCCCGGACGTGCCAACAGCTGCCCAGCACAAATATTGACCCACCTGCTGCTCACAGGGCCCCGGCAGCCCCGTCCTGCCCACGTCAGCACGGGAATCCCTGTCCATTAAACATTAACAGCCCTGGCTGGGCGTCCTGGGGCCAGCCCTTCTCCCAGTATGGTGCCCTGGGAGCCAGGATGCAGCCAAGTGAATAAACAGATATTGGAAGGGGGTTGTTGGGAGATGGGCTGGAGGATACTTTGACTTTTTAATTGAATTTTTTTTTTTTTTTGCAAAGTTGCTGAGTTCATTCTGCAAATGGCAATTGATGCCAAAACCCTTGTATGCCACTGCCCCACTCTGTCCCTCTCCCTGACACAGTATCACCATCCTGACTCTCCTGACTGTGCCACGCTGCAGGGGATGGTGGCACTTCTTTCCAAGTTCAAGGAACAGACCCTCCAGTAGGAAGTGTTTTGGGAAGGCATGGTCACTCCTCCTCCTCCTGCGGTGTGCAGAGCTCAGGAGACCCCAAGCACCAGGGTGACCCTGTCCTTGCTTCGCTGCATCACTGGCTCTGAAAATGGGGCTGGTGGGAACCTCCTCCTCATGCGAGACATGGGCACTTTGGTCCCTGCTTGGTTGCAGCCCTGTCTTGTTCTGTATCATTTCCAGGGCAGAAATACCAGACATTTCCAGTCATCTGCAGTTTGTGCTGAGCTAACCAGTGGCCAAAGCCTGTGGCCAGTTTGCAACACTGTCACAGCTTCCCACCACACTATCTGCGTGTCAGAGAGGAGGGACGTTGGCCAGGTCCTTTTTTCCCACAGCAACACATTTTCCAAGGCTCTCCTATAAAAACCAACATGCCAAAGCCATGTAAAAAGCTTTCCCGACACTCATGGATTAATGGGGAAACTGAGAAGTACTCAGATGGTCCATGCTTTCCTAACAAGTCACCTCTCCACATGGCCAGGCATGTGGGAGCGAAACTCTCCGGTGGATGAGGAGCCTTCAAACTCTTCACCAAACCACCCCAGGGCTCCCTCCAGCAGAAATGCTTTTCATGGGTCCAGGCTTTGTAATTTTGCATGGTCCAGGATTTCTCACTGGCTTGGTTAAAAACAGGGGGAAAAGAGCAAGAGAGCAGAGGGGGCTGAGTGCATCAGCATCTCCGGGAGCTCTGTCTCAATGTCACATCCCAGCAGGAAGAAACATTACCCGGAAAGTGACCCCTGAAATGAAACTGCAACACAGCACCTCCACAATGGTGTGCTGACAAAAGCGAGTTTTCCAATTACCCCCAAGCCAAGAGAAGCCCTGATCCTTATCGACCCCGTCCAGGGGAACCTCGGGGCTTCCTGTAACCCCTCTTCCCTGCTCACGCCCCCGCGCCTAACACGACACAACTCTGGTGAGGACACAGAGCCCAGCACCACAGGATGGGGTGCTCCTAAGCATCCCCCGTGCACCTCCAGACCCCAAGGCCACCCGGCTCTCACCCGGCACACGGACATCTGGTTGGTGGTGAGGGTGCCGGTCTTGTCGGAGCAGATGACCGAGGTGCAGCCCAGGGTCTCGACGGAGGGCAGGCTGCGGACGATGGCGTTTTTCTTGGCCATGCGGCGCGTGCCCAGGGCCAGGCAGGTGGTGATGACGGCCGGGAGGCCCTCAGGAATGGCAGCCACCGCCAGCGCCACCGAAATCTTGAAATAGTAAATGGCCCCCCGAAACCAGGAGCCGCCGTGCACGGGGTCGCTGAAGTGGCTGATGTTGATGACCCAGACGGCGATGCACACCAGGAAGATCACTTTGGAGAGCTGCTGGCTGAACTCATCCAGCTTCTGCTGCAAGGGGGTCTTCTCGGGCTCGGTCTCCACCATCTGGTTTCGGATCTTCCCGATCTCGGTGTACACCCCTGTTGCAATAACGATCCCTACGGCCTTCCCAGCTGCAATGTTGGTGCCCTGGGAGGGGAGGAAAGGGACAGAGTGGATATGCAGGCATGAAACCTCTTGGCTTGAGCAGGGAAATGGGTTGCTCGTTGCAAAAGGAGAACATGAGATCTCTTGGTTAAGAGGAAATTGGGACATCCTGGGTTTTTATATAAACCCACCCTAAAGAGCAGGAGAACCCTTCCTGAGAGTTGTAATCCCTCGAGGGGGACTTCTGCCTGAGAAGAGCATGAGAAAGGAGGAAACCCAAATTTGCAATAGCTCCAGGCTCAACCACAAACCTCTTCCCCATCCATAATGCATCCTACATGATGCAAAACAAAGTGCTCTGAGATTGCCCAAGGCATTTAAAGGCCTTGTGTGCCACAGAGCAAACGAAATCCAAATGAAGCAGGTTCTTATTTTTATGGATTTGGGGCTCTTTTTATGGATTCAGGTCTTACGCATGCACTCCCTTTCTCTGCTCAGAGATCTCCCACATCCACCAGCCTCTGCACTTTGGAAAACCACAGGAGAGGTGGCACAGGTGTAAGGGACTTACGGAGAACAGCATGTTCTTCTTGTCCTGGTTGACAGCCCGGGGGTCAGGGATGGGGTCAGCATGTTTGATCACCGACACAGACTCCCCTGCCAAGACAAGAGGGGAGAGATGGACCACCCGTGTTCCCTCCCCAGCCTCAGCTCATCCCTGTCCCAAGCCTGCGTCACACACCCCAGAGCACTCTAGAGGAGCACTTAGCGACCAAACTATCCAAACATCCACCATGGGATGTCAAACCCCACATGTCACACAGGAGAGCCCCAGGCTTGTGTTCTGCAGGAAGGATACCCAAGCACCGGACACATCTCACCTATGCCGTGACTTTGAGGACCTGGGAGGGTCCAAGCATCATCTAAATCTTGCTCTCCCACCCATTTCCCACCCCAGCAAAACACTTAATCCCAGCATCAGTTCCAAAATTTGCCTCCAGGAGGACGGCAGAAGGAAGCTGCCTCTGCTGCATGAGGCCCACACTCACCTGTGAGGATGGACTGGTCGACCCGCAGGGTGGTGGAGCGGATCTCGATGATCCGGATGTCCGCTGGCACCTTGTCACCAACTGCAAGGACAAGAGCAGAGCAGCTCCGTCAGGTGGGACTGGCAGCACCCAACACCCCGGGAATGGCGATAGCAAACCCCAAACTGACACCAACCATGTGCAGGTGCACAGCAGCGCCCTGGAGCAATGCCCTGGCAAAGGGTCCTGCACTGGGATATCTCATTTCTGCATTTCAAGCTTTGTTAAAGCTTAATTTTGTCTGTCTATAATTTACAGGTCCACCCCCAGCCAAACCCTGGTGGTACCCTGCCTGCTGTGCCCATCCCCTTCCCCACCACATCCCTGTCTCTCCTCTTCCCTGCAAACTCCCCCTGCACCCCTGTCCTGTCTCTTTCCTGCAAAAAAAACCAAAACATCCCCATGTTGGAGCAGTCCAAGTTTCCCAATACCAGTCTTGACCCTGCTTCAGGTTTCTCCGGGCTGACTGGAAGCTGTTGACAGTGGAAAATCTTCCGTGTCCAAGACAAACAACAATCCCCGGCTCTCCTGGCATGGCACAGTGGGCACAGGTGAAAGCTGCCCCATCCACTGCCAGCCACCCAACACCACCCTCCGAGGCACTAGTGCTTCCTTAATAAAAACATTTAAAGCTGCTTTTCCCACTGGGCTTCTTCCTCCTGCTCCTTTATCAGCTGGACACAACCAACCACGCTCCAACGCTTCGGAAATATTGAGGCCGAGGGAGCCCTGGCTCCCAGCCCCTCCCAGTCCTTACACAACACTGCCGGCTTGGCTGCTAACGATGCTCTCAAATCCCAGACTTTAACGAGTGCTTCTTCCCGGGGCTCGTAAACCCCTCCAGTGCAGCGGGAGGGGGGCTGGCGCTGCTCCACCACCCAGCCAGATATTCCAGCTGCAGATCCCAGCGCTCCAGGATGCAGCAGCAACATCTGCCATCCAGCCAGACCTCCCCTGCTCCCTGTGACACCTGTGTGAGGGACATCTGTCTGAGGGGTGCCAGCACAGATCTCCCCAAAACATCCACTGCATGCACAGACTCAGACTCTGCGTCTGTTCAAGGGGGCTGGAGCATCTTAGAGGGAGCAAAGAGCTCCTCTTCCCCCAGGAAAGGCAGGAGGACTTGCAAACACGAGCTAAACCTGCACAGGGAGACTCTTGCAGCATCCAGGGACAGAGAGAGCCCTGGTGCCACAGGGGTGGCACTTGCTCCAGGGTGCACAGCGCCTTATTATCCCACGGCACAGGACAGACGTGGCCCGGCTGTTAGCCAGGTACTGAACATGTGCTGATCCCCCCAGCACCACAAGTCTCCCAAGGGAAAGAGGAAAACGGGGACGCTGCCCGGCCGTGGCCACCGGCACTGCCCGAGCACCACAGGGGCTCCCGAAAGAGATGCTCTGCCCTGCCTGCACTGCTTGGGAAGGGCAGGAGCTGCCTGCACCAGGACTCACCACCGTGGCCTTGTCACAAAAGGGCAAAACTCAGCTGGGTTTAAGCAGCCTGCCAACTTTCAACCACCCTCCCTTCTCGCCTCAGCCTAACAGGTTTCCTGCTCCCCTGCTGCCAAATTTATTGCATTTGCACATGCAAACAGCAGCCAGTCCCTCCTGCCTGTTTTGTCACACTGCCCCCAGGGCATCACCTGGATGTCCAGCGCAGGTTCAAAGCTTTTCCTCCTGGTGTGCTTTCCTCTCAGGCACCCGACAGCACCCTCATCACTTTCCATAACCTCCTAAACCCACAATTTGCTAATAATTTGCAAACCCCTCCAGAGAGCTTAGCTCTTTCCGTTCCAGTCCTAATGCTGATTGTGCCATTAAAAAGTAATATTGGGCTGCTGATGGGCAGGCAGTATGCGCTTGATTTGGGGAAAGATGGCAGAATTTTATTAATAATTCATTAATTTAATTAAAGGCCAGGTCAGCAGCTGGACTGCATTGTCAGAGCCGGTTTGGGAGCGCCGCCAGCTCTCCCAGCTGAGGATCTGGCTGGCTTGACCCTCCTTGCATTATTTTTCTGTTCATCTTCCAGCTGAAGCCCAACTGGAAGACATAAATAACAGCGAGCTGGCTGGGCACGGGAGGGATTGCAGCATGTTTCCACCAGCAGGGCCACGAGGAGGAAAGGAGAGGATTAGTTTGGTGCTCTGGGGGTTTACAGCATCATTTAAGGAACAAACAAAACGGAATAATTGGAATGCATCCTCCTCAGCTCTGCTGGGGCAGGCAGCAGACCCCCAGACATGCTCTGCTGAATGCACAGCCCCAACAGAAGGGCTGGGGGGTACAACCCACCCAGAGGCAAAAGCACCCTGCAGCTGGTCCCCTCTGCCTCTCAGCCTCCCCGGATAAGCAGCCCTGTTCCAAGGAGCCTTCCCACACAGCCGCCTGCAGCAGCACCCAGCACCGGCCCTTCACCCACACCTCGGCCGGGGATGCGCGTGGGAGAGCGGCTTCCAGAGAGAGGGAATCTTGGTGAAAGTTAGAAGTTATTCTAGTTCTTCCAGAAAAAGGGGAAACCCTCCTGAGACACGAAACCTGCGTCAGAAATGGATGCTTTTTTCTCTTTTCTGCTGTTCTCTACTGCCTGATGCTCAGGTGAAGCCTTGGCACGGTGAAGAGCCTCAGCTTTGGGGGACCCCCCTGCCAGTTCCCCCTCCCCATCCGACTCCATGGCCTGGGGTGACAGCACCCTACCTGCCACCTCCACGATGTCCCCAGGGACGATGTCGCGGGCACGGATCCGCTGCACCCCGCTGCGGTCGGCGCGGATCACCTTCCCCATCTCGGGCTCGTACTCCTTCAAGGCCTCGATGGCACTCTCAGCATTTCTCTCCTGCAAGCAGAGAGGAGCAGAGCTGCTGGTGCTGGAGCTGCTGGTGCCAGCAGGCTCCTTCCCCATCCACTGCAAAGACAGGAAAACCCAGACCCTGGCCCTGGCTTTGGAATCCATTGACACTATGGATGGGACAAGCACCACGTCTTCTTCAGCCTCTGCAAAATGATTCCTGCTGGTTTAAACCACACCAGATCCTGGGCATTGCCCAGACCTTTGGGGCTGATCATCTCATTCTTGGTTTGGGAAGCAGCATATCCCAACCAACTGTATTTTTCCCCATCCAGCAACCCCATCTCAGATCAAGCTGCAGATAAATAAATGGCCTGATAATGAATAGATACAAAAGAGGAGCATCACTGGCTAAGGTGTTTGCTCATCCCCCAGGAGGGACACAGTGAGGTGAGGGGCAACAGCCACTGTGGCTTTCTGGTGGACAGGGCAAAGAGCTTCCCTTGGAAAATGCATTTGGTCCCGGCCAGGAGACAAGCAGCGTTTGCCTGGATAACTGCAAGATAAGCTCCAACCTGCAAAAATTTCCTAAGAAGGACTGAAGGAATGAGCCAAGAAGCAGCCAGTGACTGAGCATCTGTGCAGGGGCATGGGGAAGCACGGCCAACATGAAAATTGACCCTTTGGGAAATGAGTTTCCAAGGGCATGAAGCAACCAGACCTTTAGATGAAGGATCTCAGCCATGTGGAGCAGAGACCCCGGGGGCAGGCGGGGGCTGTGCCTTACCTGCCACACACCCACCACAGCGTTGGCGATCAGGATCATGATGATGACAATGGGCTCCACAAATGCTGTCGTGGTCTCCTCTCCTTCTTCAAACCAGGCCAGGATCTGGTGGCAAGAGAAGAGAAGGAGCACAATGTGGTTCAGACGAGAGCAGCAACATTTCAAGGAGAATGATGGAAACAAGAGCCGAACAACAGCTGGTGTTTGCTGGAGAGGAAACAGCCCAGAGGGGGCCAGAGCCACATGGCTTGGTCTAAGAGTGGAATTGCCATATCCCACTGCTGGAGCCTCCACTCCTCTGCTGGGACAACCTAATGCATTGAACAAGTGGGGCTGGAGCAAACAGCCACGCAATGCCTGGATGAGTGTTCGCACCAGGAAAGCCTCTCTCTGTGTTTAGTGCACCCATGGGGAGACCATGGCCATGAGCTGATGAGTGGGGAGACCAGGCAGCACTGCAGCCCCTCCCGGGCAGAAGGTCAGCGATGCACCATGAGTAATCAGTGCAGCAAGAGCAGCTCTGCAGAGCAGGGACTGACCTTGTGGCTTCTACCACCCTGAGCCCCCTCTCCATCCCACAAAGGCCTCATACCATAGTACAAATGAAGCACACACACAAATATTTCCACTCCATTTAACTGCTCATCAACCTGCCCTGTGTCAACACAGCAACACCTCTCTGCTCTGTCACGGAGGCACAAGGACCTCTGGCACAGAGCTCCATACCTGCTTTACCTGCATTCACTTCATTGCATGTTGTTTTGGGAATGCATTAAGCCCCACAAAGGACCAGCCTTCTGCCTTCTGCACCCATGAGTCACATCCGAAAGGAAGAGACAGGAGTCTCAGCTTTGCCATCCCTGCCAAACACACTGACTACTCTCAAAAAAATCAATCATTCTCCAGCAGCTTGATGGGAAACCTCCTCACGCAGAGCTGCTCCCAAGGTAGATGGTGGGCAAAGCTGAACTGACAGTTCAGCACTGGGGCACTGCAAACCAGGCTCAGATCATCAGCCTGGAACAGCCCCACGTAAACAGAAAGCAGCCCAGGGAGTTGTCTGATATCACTTTTGGATGGATCAGCATTACTGGAAAATCCTCCAGTCCCATCCTTAAGCAGAAGCAGTGATATTGCCATTATGCCCTAGAAACCCCTGCTCTGCTGCTGCATCTCCTTCGTCCCACAGGCACCTGCCCACCTTTCCTCTTTGGGTGTCACCTGAGGCCACATGTGCCCCAGAAGGTGCCACCCCAAGCTCCAGGTACTTACAAAGGACAGAAAAGCTGCCATCAAAAGGATGCGGACGAGTAGGTCTTCAAACTGCTCCAGTACCAACTCCCAGAGGGATTTTCCTGGTGGGAAAACATGAAGCCAAGCCCAGTCAGTGCTCAAAAAAATGCCCAGAGGACAGGTAATTTAGACCACTGAGGCCCTAAGACCCACAGAACCCCATCCCTGCTTGCTTCAGGGCTGCTCCAGTGCCCCTTGGCCGTGGGCACTGGTGAGGACTTGCAGCATTGCAGTGGGGGGTTCTCTCTAAAATGAAATGCTTTCATTTCTGGCACTGCCCTGGTCATACTGGCTCTGTTTTTAACTACTGCAACCAAGTCCTCCGTGTTTCTATTCACAGAGGTAGCCTCACCCTCACAGGGAAACTCTGCTATCAGCCCAGCTTTCTCTGGGATTAAAACCAAGGTCAAAAGACCCCAAAGGTTTCCTCTTCCTTGTCCCCAGCACACTCCACTCAGACTCAAGGCATGTACTGCCACCTCCAGCCCATGACTTACCTTCTTCTGCAGGGAGCTCTGTGGGTTTTCATCAACAGCCCAAGGAGCGCAATACAGCAAAAAATGATAAAAATAAAAAGATAGTTAGTGATTTGGACCCAGACTAGCAATCCCCTCCCTTATGCCCAGCAGTTCACTCAGTACCCCAAAATGCATATTTTTCTGCACATATTTCCACATCAAGGCAGCTTGTCCTCAAACTTCTTAGTCCAACACCAAGTAAGCAGCCCTGGAAACATAATTTCCCTGCTGCACGTGGCTTCGGCAGCATTTATTCCTACACTCAGCCTGCCTAAAAAAATACTCCTCAGGAGCTGCCCTGTCCAAATCCAAGACACAGAAGTCCAACCATCCCATAAAATGCCCTGCCAGAAACCCAATACAGCCCCACTGGGGACTGTAATTTTCAGACCACATTTCCTATTAATCTGCTGTACTTTACAGCCTGCAACGCTCTAGGAAACAAACCCAAAGCCAATGCTCAGCTGCTCCAAGCTGTCCCCCTGAACCCACCCCAGTGGGTGCAGAGCCTCCACCCACACTGCTCCCAGCCAAACCCAAGCCCAGTGACGTCCAGAACCTGAGAGAAACCCAAGGGCTCCCAAACACCCATCACAGTTTGCCCAAGATTCCCACAGCCCCAGGAGGTGACCATCACCTTCGCATGCACCGACGGGTCCTGCTGGACAATGCACAAACCCTGGTACCCTGCAAGGGAATCCTCCTGCTCCCGGGCAGCAAGGGCTGTGCTGGCCCTGCTGTGGGCAAGGTTGGGACTGTAAGGTCCTGAACCCAGGGAGGGCTCAGGAGGGACCCCCTGATTCTGGTGGCTCACAGGTGCTTGTCTCTATTTGCACCCATTGGAATCCCAGAGTGGTTTAGGTTGAAAGGGACCTTAAAGACCGTCTTGCTCCAACCCCTGCCATGGGCTGGGACACCTTCCACTGTCCCAGGCTGCTCCAAGCTCCCTCCAGCCTGGCCTTGGACACTGCCAGGGATGGGGCAGCCACAGCTTCTCGGGGCAACCTGTGCCAGGGCCTCCCCACCCTCAGAGGGAAAAATTTCTTCCCAATATCCCATCTATCCCTGCCCTCTGGCAGTGGGAAGCCATTCCCCTTGTCCTGTCACTCCATCCCTTGTCCAAAGCCCCTCTCCAGCTCTCTTGTAGCCCTTTTAGGCACCGGAAGGGGCTCTAAGGTCTCCCCAGAGCCTTCCTCTCTCCCCAGATTTCTCAGTGTACTTCTGCACCCCACAGGGGTGACAAGAAACAGGTGGCAGCTCTGGGTTAAAGGGTGGACTCAATGAATTTGGAGGTCTTTTCCACCCTTAACAATTCTATGATAAAACAAGATGTTTCTCCAACTCCTTGTGTTTCTGGGAGGGGATAAGGGACCAGATGAGTCCACGAGGAATCAGCCCGAGGCAGACACTGATGCCCCATCACTGTGGCTGTCTCCAAACACCCCCAGTGTGGAGCCCTAAGCGAGAGCAGGAAGCGAAACCTGCTCATCTGTTTTCCATCACCTATTTTCATTCAGAGGAATGAAAAAAAACCCCAAACCAAACCCACCTTCACTAAAACAACCAGTGAAAACAAGAAGCCTGAATGTGTTCATGCTTCAAACTGTACCAGCTCCTCAGCGCTCACAGACACACCCATTATGAGCTGTTTTAAACCCACGTTCCCCCTGGGTCAGGCTACTCTGATCCCTGCCACTGTGGGACACAGACCAGGACGTAATGCCTATAATTATTTTTATAGCAAAAGAAAAAAAAATTAATCTTGGAGCAGCTTCAGCGCTTCAAATCACTCTACGGAGCATGTCAGAGCAAAGTGGCTCTTGTCCTCTCACAGCCAGCTCCTCTCCACCCCCAGCTTCCTCTCCCCAGCCCAGAGAGCCTCCAAAATTAAAAGTAGAAGAGATCTGCTGCTGCTATTTCCATCCAGACTCCACTTTTAAGGGTGCAAGCATGCAAGGTAAGAGGGCTAAGGGCAGGCAGGTGCCCTGGGGGAGGCAGCTGGGGGTCCCACAGGCCTTGGCTCGGCCGGGCTGCCCAGGGGTGACTTTCCACCCTGAGCAGCCACCTGAAACACCACAGTGCTCTGAGTGCTTCTCCCACACCGTGTTTGCATGCAGACTGGCAGCAACGCCGTTCACAGAGCTGAGACTTTGCATGAGATCTTGATTAAAGCACGAAAACGGTTTTCTGTGAACTCAGGAAACACGTGCACCGGGGCAGGCGGCTGAAACACCACAGTAGCACCGTGCCACAGTGCCACTGCTGTCACCAAACCTCAAACACAGCAGTGCTGCTGCAGGCACCTCCCAAAACCCCAATTTTGAGTATAGTGATAACCGGGCAGCTCCCTGCTATCAGTGACTCCTTCCACCGCTGTTCATGTGGCAGCTCGGCACCAAACACCCAGAGAAAAAGGCAGAAAGTCACCAAAAGCCCATATTTTTGAGTCTGAATTGATAAAAACAGACTGAAAAACAGGAAGGTTTGGGGCTGGAGCTTTTTCCTGTCACATCCAAAGTCTCACTAGAAAGAAGAGGGTTTGCTGCTCACCAAGCCCCAAGTTCCACGTGAGTCAGCCTCGTGGCACCAGCAGCGCTGCCACGTCCCATCCAGCCGGGAAACCCCCCACAGGCAGGGAACCAGCAAAATCCCAAATCAGCTCTTGGGACAACATGGTGAGTGCAAACAGGCTTAAATGGAAACTCCTGGCTGGCACCTGAATAGCCCCTTTCTTTGGACAGTGGCTCAGCACAGAAATCCTACTCTGGGCACGAGCTCCCTGATACGAACAGAACACAAATGCAGCGACCCCATCAAGGGTGGAAAGTGCTAATGGTGGCTCAGGGAATCCCAGAACGGGTCTCCCACATGCACCATAAGTATCCAGCTTCCCCAGCTGAGCAGTCCCATCACAGGACCTGCAGCTTGTGGACACATCTGTGGCTCCTCTGCTCCTGCTCCTCTGCATCGCAGCTTTCGAGAGCAGAGCCAAGAAAGTGGAGATATCCCAAGGGGTGATGGGAGCCTGGATGTCACAGGGCCAGCAGCAAAAGAGCATCGTCCCCTCTGGGTTAAGGCACCCCCAGTCCCACCACCTCAGAGGGCTTTGCCTTGCGGGGACACATCCACAGCTCCAGGGACTGCTGAGCATTCGCAGCCTGCTTTGAGCTTGTCACATGGCGACATCTTTCCTCGCTGTGCCATCACGTCATGTGGTGACGTTGGCCCACACCAGGCTGCAAAATATCCGTACAAGATGCTCTAAGGGCATGCAAGGAGCCCGGCCACCCCGGGCAGACGTGGGGCTGGCGTCGGGCTATTTTAGCAGGAGGTTAATCTCCAGCTCCTGCCAACTCAAACAGGGCTGGCAGCCCACGGGCTGGCGCCTGCAACATGGCAGGGCACGGTAATCAGGTGACGAAAAGGTAAATAAACACTGGTGCCACCCACGAGCGGGGCAGCACAGGCACAGGCGGCTGCCCCGGGGCGCTGGGGCGGCCTCCGTGTCCCCGGGGAGACCCGGCCCCGCTTCCCGGCCAAAGCAAACACAAACTGCGACAGGGCGGCGTTGGGGGCGCTTCAAGGAAATGTTTGAGTTTCTCCTGCTGTAACAGGAGCAAAAATCCCTGGAGCACATCCTTACAGCAGCTGGTGCTTCTCCATCCTGCCCCGAGGTATTGCATCCCGCTCTGCTTTGGGGGAAAGTGAGGCACCAGGTGACATTCTCACAGGCCAGCACGTGGCAAAGCAACCCCTGGCGCACATTCAGGTCCAGAGTGCAAGCCACAACAGCAAACATCCTGCAGGGTGAACACTGAAATTCCATTTTCCCCTCACCATTTCAGGAGCTTCCCTTGGATAAAATCAGATTTCCCTCGTGGGAAACACTTCTGTCCCCAAATGATGTGGGAAGAGCATGATGCCCACTTGGGAATAACGATGAGTATCATGCCCAGGCCCAGCTTTCTGCTCCAAATAACTTAATTCAAGCTGTATTTCTATGTTGTAAACACATTCGTTTTTTCCTGCCTTTAATATCTTTTCCCATATGCAGGGAAGGGGAAATGGATGTGCAAAATAAGGGGTGCATCCAACTCCTTGCCTGACAGGCAGTAAAATAGTAGTGAAAAGAGTACGAAAGAGTACGAAAACCCTAAAACAACCCCAGCTGGGAGAGCAGCTCCTGTCCTGTGACATAAAGCAGGAACCCAGGCAGGGCTGCTCTGGGATCCTTCCACCATCCCACAAGACACCAGGCAGGATAAACTGTTATTTTAACTGGCTGCCTTTCCCAGGGCCGGCTGCACGGGAAGGATCCCATCCTGGAGGGACGTCTGCTCTGCCTCACCCCCGGTGACAGCCAGCACCGCACACCACCACTCCCGAAACTGCTGCACTGCACGGCCAGGACAGGTTTTACCGGGGTGTTTTAACACACAACTCTGCGCATAAACCCCTCCCGAGGATGGGGCGTGGGGCTGCTCCTCATCCTCGAGGTGAGAAGTGTGAAAACCAGCGTTTGCGAGCTAATCCTGGGTGTTTCAGCGTTATCTGGGATGACGAACACTCAAAGCCGAACGGTGCTAATGCTCCCTGATGCTCCCGGAGGACAAAACACACTGATCCAAGTGCCTGGCTGTGTAGGACTTAAACTCACTCACACCGCTTCCCTTTTTGCTCAGCTCCCCGCCGGAGCTGCCGAGCACCGCGGCATCCTTGGAGCCGGCCCTGCGCCTCCCGTCTCGCCGGGACTCTGCCCGTGTGCCAGGGCAGGAGGGGGCTCTGCTCGGGAAGGTGGCACCCTCAGGGTGCAGCTAAAGGGCGCCTGCTTCAGCTCCTGCCCGGCCTCCCTCACCCCCTGCCTCTGGGAGCTGAAACTGGACCCACATCCCCACGGCCACCACACGCTGCTGCACCAGGATGGGGGGCGAACACACCCCAAAGCTCACTGAGCCTTCCGCCCGAAAAGCCCCATACGTTAAACCCCAACAGCCAAGCAGCCATCCGAGACCCAGCAGGGCGAGGGGCTGCCCCGGGGCACCCCCTTGCCAGGCGGCCACTGACCCCAACCACCCACGCACGGAAATCACACCCCTGGGCGGGCACAGCTGCAGTGCGAGCATGTGTGAGCCCACGGCTGCAGCAACCAGCTCCTCCAGCCGTGCCGAGCCTCTGCGACCCGAAGAACACGGGAATTAACCCTGCATTAAAAAAGCACCTCGTGGGTGCAGGCACAGCATTGGGAGCACAGAATCACAGAATGGTGTGGGTTGGAAGGGAGCTTAGAGATCATCCTGTTCCACCCCCCTGCTTTGGGCAGGGACACCTTCCACTACCCCAGGTTGCTCCAAGTCCTGTCCAACCTGGTCTTGAACACTTCCAGGGATGGAACATCCGTTCCCATCCTTGTGCCAGGTGAACACAGCCAAGCTCTGCTTTGTACCACAGCCCCGCTCCCCGAGGATTCAGCCCTTCCCCTGTCACGAGTTCTTCACACTGTTACAGGTTTGGTCCATTTGCAGATCAGCATAAATTGGCCAATTAAACTTTAGCTAATGATGGAACTGCCCCTCAGCTCGCCCCCCTTCTCAAGGTGCTGGGTTACACATTTTGGGCCTGGGACGGGCTGGGTGTCCTTGGAGAGCAGGCCTGGAGAGGCTTTGTTATGTCTGTGTGAGCATGAGAGAGCAGCAGCTGACAGGCTGCAGGGCAGCTCAGAGTCACACACTGGGAATGCAGAGTTTGAAAAATATAAAAGCTAAACCCTAAGGCATCATTCACCACCCCCAAGGCGCTGGTCCCAAAGCCACGGGTGGTCTCCTCCCGTGCCTTCCCCTCCAGAGCGAAGGCAGTGGTGGCTCTGGGTGTGCCGGGGGTGGGGAGGCCCTCCAGCCCCAGCACTTATTTGCCTATCGCCTCGCAGCTGCTTTTTCCTGTGTGCCAGGTGAGGTTTGCTTACACCAGTGACAGCCGCTCCTTCGGGGCTGCTTCAAAAGGCATCAGGAAGATAAAATGAATGAGATACAACCCCCCTCCCATGGCAAACACCAGTGGTTTGCTGCTCCTGTAATTCCCCAGCACTCATCCCTGCTCCAGCCGTGCCCTGAACTTTGCAAAAGCCCAGAACCCTTCCAGCTGGGGGATCCACCGCCCCAAAAATAATAAACTTCAGGCCAGCTGGGGATGGCAGCAGCCCGGGGTGGGTGAGCAGCATATGAGGATGGATAGCAGAGCTTTAAGGGCCAGAAACATCCTTGCTGTTTTCCAGGCGATGCTTTAGCGTAAAATGATCCCACCGTTTCCTCACTGGCACCTGGACGCTGTCAATGGCTGGCAAAAAATTCAGCCCCAAAAATTTCTGGTTTGGGTCACAAGGCTTCCTGTGGCAGACACCTCCAGACCAGTTGCTGATCCCACCCTCACGCTGCTCCTCCTAACTCACAGGTACTGAACCCAGCCCCATCGATCCCCCAGGAGGGTGACAGGGTCCCAGTGGAGAACTGGGGGCACCAGGCACCCACAGCCCCACTGCTGCAGTCGGAGGGGAAAAGCTGAAAGGCTCATTTGTTCCTTTTTCAGCCAGCTGAGCTGATCTCAGCAGGTCAGGGACTAGGAAATGCAGTTATCCTGGATGTGCCCCCTCAAGAGCAGCAAAGAACCAAGCAAACCCAGCCCAACACCACCTCCTTCTCCCCAGAAAACCAGACATGACATCCCTGTGCTGAAGGATAAGCCACCACCACCATGCCCCACCGTCCAGGGAGAGTGAAACAGGAATGGAGGAGGGAGTGGGGCATCAGACCAACGGTCCAAGAAGCTGTGTGAAATAAATAAGGAAAGCCTCACCCATCCCACTCCAAGCTTCCCTTCCTTTATTCTTGCAAATGGCTCATCCCCAAAATGTTGGGCAGCACAGGCTTCTCTTCACTGCAGTGCAGGGGGTCCTGGCACAGGGCCACAAACCCTGCCCAGCCCTGAGCATCCCCCTCCCATGCCACAGTGAAAAGCAAATCGGTTCCCTGCCAATATCCCACCTCCTTTTCTTAATGCCAGGAAAATAAGGACAGAAGATTTTGCCCATTTGGCTCTGAAAAACGAAGCTGCCACTTGGGCTTGCCGCTCAGTGCCCATGTGGTGTTTGCAAGAATAAAGTCTTGGAGAAATTTAAGGGAAAAACCTTAGGGAAATGGGACTTCAAGCAATGTCCCCTCACCCCTGTCCCCATCAGCACCCGCAGCAGATCCCGGGATCGCTCTGGGAGTGGGAGGGAGCGGGAAGGAGGAAACCCACGGCTCCAGCCAGGGATGGATTATTTGAGCAAACTAAAAGCAGCGGTTTGTTCCCTCCTGCACCAACGCAGTGGAAAGAATTTCCAGCTCCGGCTCCCGGGTGGAAAAGCTAAAAATCTGCATTTAAATAGTAACGGTTTTGGAAAAAGAAGAAAACAAACCAAAAACCCCACAACCACTACAGGAGCTTGAATAAAATAAAGCTAAAAGTGCGATGGGTTTTTTTAGTTTTGGGGGTGTGTTGGGTATTTTTTGCTTCTTCCTACCTCTGCTTCAAGCAGACCCTTTCCATAACTGCAGGGAAAGGCAAGGGAGTGACTCTGCCTCATCTGGGAACCTTCTGCCAAAGTTACCACAACCCTAACCTAGGGACATGCTGCAACTTCAATTTCTCTTCTTCCACTCTAGAGATAGCATTTTATTTCCTCCTTTATCACCCTAAACCTTATTTTTCAGCTAAGTGTTAAGTAAATTGGGAATTTTTGGCCAGTAATGTTTTCTCATTGCTTTGGGCTCTGCTGCAGCCTCCCGCCCTTGGCTGCTCCCCACATCCCTGAGATGCTCAGTTGCCACCCAGAGCCAACCCCCAGACCCAGCACAGTGGCCAAAACGCCCCAGCCAGGCCAGGGCACAGTGCAGTGGGGGATCTGTACCCTCTCCAGGCACGCTGGACAAACTGGGCACTTGCAGCGACTCCAGCACCCTGTGACAAAACTTAACGACATTTTCCTGGCAGCGCTGGAAGCAGTTTAGGAAACCAAGCACAGGGATCTGTGGAGGCAGCAGTGCCAGGAGCCCCAGCGATGCCCTCACTGCCAGGTCAGCTCAGAGAATGCCCAGCCCCGGGAAGATCCAAATGCCCCAGAGGAGGAACTTCAGCACCAAAACTGGGCTAAGCCTTTCAGCTGAATTCTGCAAGAACTGGGAAAGAGCAAGGTGGGACCGTGTTTGGGATTTTTTTTCCTAAAAATCCTACAGGAATTAAGAAAAATTGTATTTTTCCTAAAAATATTTGAGCTGAAAAGACTCCAGGTAAGAAAATGAGACTAGGATGCGTTTTTCCAAAGGGATGTATTTGATTCTGGGGGAGAGATGCTGCTCAGAACGCAGCAAATGCTGCTGTGCTCAGCGGGGGAACAGCATCCCCCAAAACTGCCTCCCCAAGGACCAGCTCCAATATCCCTTTACACTGAGACAAGCAACTTCTGTGAGGCTGCAAGCAACCATCAAGGATATCACATTTGCATGCCTTGGAAAATAAACCAATAAATAATAAAAATAAGTAAGAAACAAATAATAAATTATATTAAAAATGTAGCTAAAGTTACTGAAACAAAGCCCCAGACCTGCAGTACCAATTTTAAAAAGGAAAAAAAAAACAAACCAAAAAGAACTACAGGATATTGCTTTTAAATCCAAACTGCATCTTTTCCCCTTCCCTGCCAAGATGAGGAACCTGCTCACCGTGACCCCTCCAAAAGCTGATGTTTGTTTTAATTGCTATGTTTTAATCCATGTGCTCTAATCAATCCCGCTGCCGCCTGCAGCCGAGCCCCAGGGCGCAAACTGGGCTGTGCATTTATGGACCATGAAAACCCAGACTGGGGTGGAAGAGTTCCCTGCCCCAAGCTTGGGGCCAGAGGGATTCAACTCCATCCTCAGTGTGCTGTGGTCTGGAGGGAGTGGGGTTGGAGTACTTTTTCCATTTGTTTTCTGGAGGAAATGCTTCTGCTGTGGCAATCCTGTGGGGAATATCAAAGTTTGAACCTGGCATCCCATCCCAACCCATCTCCCATGGTAAATAAAATCAAGGTGATAAAACACATCCAGTGTATCTGCAAGGTGATGCATCCCCCGACACACATGGGTGCTAATGAGCTGCTTTTTACTCAACTGTTAATATCAATCATTAATTTATTTTGCAGAACTCCTTGCCCCAGCTGATCTGCTCCCACCCCTCCCTTGGCTTTTTCTGGTATCTGTTCTCAGAACACAGTCTATTTTCAGCAACCCTCTTGGATGGGTTTTCATGGAAAATGAAGTCTACCCTGCCCTTAGTTTAGATTATATCAGAAGAAAAAAATTTCTGTAGGATAGAAAAGATCTGTTCTTCTGGATGGGGAAAAGGGGCAAGTTGGACAATTAATATTTCTCATGGATGAACTCTCTGAGGATCACACATTTCTGTGTAGATGAAGCAGTTCCTTTCCTGGAATGAGATACTTGGAGATCCCTGGAAATATAAGTCCCTTCTAGGATTTTTCATAATCTCCTTCCAAGTATCTACAATATCTGTGTGCATGACTATAAAGATGAAATATTATACATACATGTATACACACATACATGATACCAACATATATTTGTGCATAAGGATGAAATCTTTTTTTATATATCTACATACAGGGATATCTAAATTATTTGTGTGAAAAAGGGAAGAATAATTTGAATTAGGCTTTTATAAACAGAAGAGGAACCCCAGAATGGGCCTGAGCCAGCACTGCAGAGCAGCCCCATCTCCTCCTGGGTCACTGCAGGACTCCCCTCTGGAGGGGAGCAGAGAAGGTCCCTGGCTCTCAAAGCATGGAAAAGCCCAGAAGAAGTGCAAAACCCCAAAGGACACCCCAAAGATGACCCATGGGGAACCCTCTGTGACGGCCGGAGCAGGCGGACCAGGAACAGAGCTCCATCACTTCCCCTCTCCCGCCCTGCCCTGCTGAGCCAGCCTTTTTCATTTTTACTTTTCCACTCAACTCCCCACATATTCCTTAATTTAGCCCTTCTGTTGACTCGGGAGGTTGCAAAATGGAAAAAAAGGAAAGTGCAAACAGGCAGGTGAAGGGAGGGCTGTCCCGACCTCGGCTGCCCGTCCCCGGGAGCGGGCGGTTCCTGCTCGGCAGGCTCCAGCTGCGCCCGCGGCTTGCGGGGCGAATCCCCAGGGATCCGGCCACGGAGCCCGGAGCCGCTGCTCAGCTCGGTTCCTCCTCGAGGAGCTTTGAGCTTTCACTCCCCGTGGCGAAGGAAGCAGAAGAGAG
The DNA here is from genome assembly GCA_013400235.1 of Oriolus oriolus. Classification (NCBI taxonomy): domain Eukaryota; kingdom Metazoa; phylum Chordata; class Aves; order Passeriformes; family Corvidae; genus Oriolus; species Oriolus oriolus. The sequence goes on along the minus strand of VXBT01005673.1, from coordinate 94,166 downwards.
AATCTCCCCCACCCGCACAGCCTTCCCAAAAAACAACTGATTTTTATCACCAACAAATGCAAGGAAAACTGTTTCCAAACCAGAAGAAGAAATATCTAAACAAAACAAAAAAAAAAATCCCTGTATAATAAATCAAATATCTAACACAAAAACCCCACGGCCTTGCATTTGCTCTGAGGACGGCTCGGAAAGAGCTCCAGGGGGTTTTTCCAGAAAGACAGGGGAAAAAACGAAGGGAAAAAAGGCGTTTTGGCTGTCCATCACCAAGGAGGACACGGAGCAGCTGCGGGGACGGTCCCAGCACAAGGACGGATTTCGCAGCTAGCTCCCCGGCGCAGGCGGTGGCTCTGGGGACCCCACGGGCGCACCGGAGGCGCTCCGGGGCACGGAGAACGCCCGGCAGCGCCGGGGCTGCCCCGGCTCCGCGGCCCCGGCACGGCCCGGCCCGGCCCCGAGTCACTCGCATCCCTTCCCCGCCTCCCCCCGCGCCGCTCTAAAATACACAGAGTGGTTAAATAGCAGGAAACACCCGAAGCAAAAATACCGCGGGCAGGAACCCAGGGGCACAGGGGACACGCAAGAGCAAGGAGCGGATTTCCTCCCCAAAACATCGCACCTCCGACGGGGACCGTGACCCTGCCGCGGGCTGGCCCGGGCCGCCAGCGCCCTGTCACTCGTCCTCGAGTGCCTTCAGCACGGATCTCCCGGCTCCCGATAGGGAGAAACAGCTTTTTATTGTCTGCGGTTTGTTTTCCCTCCATAAAGGGGTCTTTTGTTCAAAGGTGTTCCACAGTGACTTGCAAGTGTTAGCGTGGGAGGAAAAGTTTATATATATATATATATATAAAAGTTATCAGGGGGTTAATAAGTTGCATTAGTTGGTTATCAAATAAGACATATATATATATATATATATAATCTCAAATGGGAGACTATATACATATATAAAATCTCAAATGGGAGATTACATACATGTATAAAATCTCAAATGGGATATATATATGAATATATATAAAAATCTCAAACTGGACATAGGTTACTCTTGGATGCAGCACATATATATAGTCTCAAACAGGACATACACACACAATCTCAAATGAAAAACATGTATATAAAATCTCAAATGGGATATATAAGTATAAATCTAATCTCAAATGGGTTCACGTAGGACCAGAGGGTACAATGCCAGGACCTGCATCAGCACATCCTGCAGATTTCTGAGCATTAAAATTTTAGGAGGACTTTGATGACCGGAGCAGTGACACGTTTAGGACTACTATAGATCTAGACTTCAACAAGAGGTACAACATTTCAGATTTCAGCCTCTGTGGGTCACAAATTGAAGCCATCACATGCCCTGAATGTCCAGGGATGTGCTGGACCAGGCAGCACACGGGTAGATGGGATCACCACCAAACCACAGCCTGACCACAGACTCACCACCTCTGCGGGTGAGAAAGAGAAAAGGTTTTTATAGCGTGATAACGAGCAGCCAAACCTCAAAAACCGGGAGGTTCCCACAGCAAACCAGCAAATGCTTGTTATAGACACGAGGCTAATCGCTGGCAAGGATTAATTCAGCATCTCTTCAAAAGAGCAACACTGGACTCAAACGCGACCCTGCACGTTCACGAGATGACCGGCTCGACTGAGGCAAGTCACCCACCGAGCCTCAGCGTTAATCCTGTTGGGAATAAGGAGCCTCCTGTGCAGCTCTGCTCCTCACAGGCAGCGCTGGGATGCGGGGGGAGCAGGCAGCTGCCTGCAGCCCTGCCTGCCAGGGGTTAACCGCCCACGGAGGAGCCTCCGGCGCACGCTCACGTCATGGAAACACTGGAGTAACCACAATTTGCTCTATTGCTTTTTGGCTACGCTTTTTTCAACATTTCTTCACTTCCAGCCCAGATCTCTGCTACCTGTTTTCCAGCGAGGTAACTGGTACTGACAGCAGCTCCATTGAGCAGCCAGGGATTTTGTTTATAAATATAGGTTATTGTTATACTTTCTACTTCCAATGCTACCAACACTGAAATACAAAAAAAGACCATGAGTAATGATGGCACAAAAAAAAAAATTATCAGATGCAGAATAATAAACAGAGGTGGGCTGTGGGTTGGTGCTTTCTGGGTTTTCTGGGTTTTAATATTGCACTGGGTTGGACTGAACCCCCAGACAGCTCTGTCCTGCTGCCACCCACCCACCCAGAGTGGCCACAGGCCCCTTCTCCTCCATCCATCCCTTCCACCCATCCCAGTGCCCTCAGCATCAGCTGCTTCTCCTGCCCAAGGTGCTTCAGCTGAGCAGAAGGGGCTGCCTGCATTGCCTTCACCCCATCTGAGATGCCATGGGAGGTCATCCATGTGTGCTATGTGAGAACCAGAGGAAGGGGAGGGGAAAAAAGGGGTGTGAAAAGGAAAAAAAGAAAGAAAATACAAAAAAGCAAGCAGAAAACCCCAACACTCTCCTGATAATCACAACCTGCCTCAGTATTTCCACCCTGTAACTGAGACCATGAGTGCCAGCAGTGCCAGAAACCACCAGCCTGGTGGCTCAGCTCCTGGTCCACATCCCAGTGCCTCCCCTCTGGAACACTCTTCCAGCCCGTTACTGCACTAACCCACATCCCAGCAGCCAGCCCAGGAGAAAACAGCCTCACCTCTGCAGCACCACCGGTGTGATCAGCAGAGAGAACCAAGGGGCTGGGCAGGGAGCACTCTCTAAGTGCCCTGATGGGCTTTTCCCATTGCAAATAATAAGTAGGAATTCTAGAGCATCCTTGTGCAAGGTCAGCACCCACATGTCCAGCATTACCTGCCCAAAGAGGTTTGTTATTCTGCTTTTACTGCCCTAATCCCCTGTGGAATACAGCTCAGCTGTAGCTCATAGCTTCTCAGTCCTTCTTTCAACAGCCCTGAAAACATTAACGGGGATGGAGCATCCACTGGCCTCCAAGTGAGCTTGATGGACCAAGAGAAGGGTTTTGTGGCTGGTCCAGCCACAGCAGTGCCTCACAGGGAGGAGCCCCTTCCCCAGGAGTGGGGCATCACCAGCTGGAAAAAGGCACAGGGTGCAAACACTCAACATCTGGCTCATAGCTTACAAAAAATAACCCTAAAAAAACCCCCAACAGTACTTTGGAGGGGTATCAGCATCCCAACTGACTCTGCAAGAGCTGTGTGTGGGAGAAAAATCAAAGCTGTCTCCTCCAGAGGTTTGAACACATGAAAAAGCATCAAGCCACCTCATTTTTCAGGACTGTGAAAATAGAAGCATTTCGGGGCTGCCAGCAGCCCTGTGAGGTTCCTGATGCCTTTTGGTGGCCCGTTCAGATCCCTGATGCAAATCACAGGACAGCGCTGGGAACGCTGCTCTCCAGGGAGGTTTTGTGCATCGAGGATCAGCCCAGGTCTCGAGTGCTGCACAGGGCAGCTGTCACCACCAGAAACAACAACCATCTGCTCCAAGTCTCCCTTGCTCAGCCCCGCTTTGTGCCAGCAGCTGCAACCCTGGCCCCCATCAGGGATGTCCTGTGGGGTCCATGCCAGAGGCACCACCTGGGCTGTGGCTGTGCCAGGACAGATCCAACGCTCAGCCAGGAGCCTCCTGTTCTCACACCATCGCTTTTGCAGGAGCAGATCAAACGCAGAGTGAAAAGGCAGCAACTTGGATGCTTCTCAAAAATTAAAATTCTCCTTGGGAGGAAGAAAGCAACAGCAACACCAGGCATCGAGTGATGCTTTTTACTCAAGAAAAATGGGTTTGAGGAAAGGTTTAGAGAGGAAACCTTACTTGCAACGTAAATATAAATAAGATTTTTCAGGGATTTACCCTGAGGGGAGATGACCACAAAAATGGAATGCTTCAGATCAGATCTGGAGATGAGGAAAGGCTTAAAACATGCAGAAACACCAATGGCACTGAAATGGCAAGGACCAGAGGTGTGACTTTGTGGTGATGGCAAGTATGGCTCTAGGATGGCCAAAAACTCTTGGCTGGAGTAGGGACTTCAAAAGACACACCTGAATTATTGGGGAAAAGGGTTACCCTGGGAGAAGGGGGGTATTTTGCTGCTAATGGTGTTTTTGGAGGACCTGCTCCAGCCCCTTACTGGAAGCAGCACATCCCAAGCCAGCATCAGGGCATCCACAGTGCATCCAGCTCCTCTTAAATCAGTGTTTTATAGCACCAGCTCTACCACCCCCAGCTTTAAAACCAGCAATGAAATAAAAATATTAATGAAATAACACTTGTGCCACAATGCAGACCAGCCCCAGGGGTAAACACAAGACCTGCACGCACAATCCCCTCTCCCACAGCAGTCTCTGCATCTTCTTGCCCTGCAGATCTTCCTTCCCTGGTTCCTGCAGCATTTAGACAGCAGATGTCAGTTTTTCTGAACATTGCTATTGATTCACAGTGTTTTTTAAAGGTAGGTGTGAATGCAGGTAACCTCAGAGGACAGCGCAGAGATGAAAATCCCAAGTTTCCTTGTCAATTACGAAAACTTTGTGTAGTCTCTCCCCAGATTTGAAGGCGCTCACAAGGTTTGAATGCCTCAGCGTTTCTCCTCAGGGAAAGGATTTGGAGGAGGAGAAAAAAACCTCACAACCCGTAGCATGTTTATGAATCAGACTGTTAAGCGTGTGTTTCGGGGGTGGAGAAGGTGGGCGATGCGCAGAGGAACAGAGCGCAGAGTTCGATGAGTCAGAAAATGCTGCTTTTCCTCTTCTTGCTGCCACCTCAAATATTTCAGCGTGAAATAGAAATTTTATTCCTTCTTTTTTTTTTTTTTTTTTTTTTTTTTTTTTTTTAAATTTTATTATTGTCAAGAGAGAGCTGGAGCATAACCTTGGCTCGTTAGCAACCCGCCAGCAGCTAATCCAACGTCAAGCCCCGCTGCGCAGGCGGAGTACGCGCAGACACGGGCACACGCGTGTGCCGACGGATGTACACACACATCCTGGGAAAGGGATGGAAAGACATCATCCATCAGTGCTGTTTCTAGCAAAACAGGGGCTCGGATGCGTGCTCACGCCAGCTCCTTGAGAATGAGCCTTGGTGGGTTTGAGGAGAACAGCAGCACAGCCCAGGCTGGATTTGGGCTTGCAGATGTCTCCTCCTCCCGCCCAGGCAGGCTCGGCATGCACATGGGAAAATACACACAAGGATTTGGGGATCCTGAATGAGGCTTACAGAGACACGGGGAGGTGTGTTGGAAAAAACGAGCAAATTTGCTCATGGGTTTTGAGCTGAGCCGGTGCTGAAGCTGGTTTGAATAACACTTAAACACAGTCAATTGCACCTTCAGCGAGGCGTGGGAGAGTCAGCAGAGCATCAGGTACCACGGTGGGGTCACCCTCGGAGCAGGGCGGGAAAAGAAGAGGATGGGTGAGCCCCCAAGGAGGGCGGATGGGCAGGATGATCCTGTCCTGCTGCGTTTCCAACTGCAGCAAGGCTTCTGCTTCGGAGTCAGAGGAGATGAAACACAAGATGAGATAAACACCCCTATGCTGCAGCCTCGAGTTTGACTCCGCTGACATTCACAGCCCATTTAGGTTACCCATGGAGCAAATAAAATTATGCATATGCATTAACTCCAGCAATATCCTGCCTGAAATGTATGCTCATTTACACTGAGAAATCCATTTAGAAGAGATAAATCAGAGCTATATTTAAAACAGAAAAACCACTTGGCTGTCCATGAAGCAACTCCTGTTTACATCTGTCGTTCCTTGGCAAAACTCAAATCATTTCGAGGGAAATTGTGCCCCTGGTTTTAGATTTAGGAAGGAAAATGTTTGCATGCCCGTACCCTCCTGCTCAGTGTGTTATAAAATAACAGATGTGCATTTGGGTTTTTTGTTTGTTTGGGGTTTTTTTAAAGTCTTGTGGTCTAAAAGCAACCTGTGGAGCTTGGAGCTGGCGGATGGGATGAGGTACAGGGAAGCGCCTGCCAGGCACATGTGAGACATCCAAAGCATTTATTAATTAAAATTGACTTGGGAGATTCAGAATTGCCGTGGTGAGACCTAAATGTTCTGCGGCTTCTCCAGTTTCCTTGGTAAATGAAAGGCCATGGTGACAGCACTGATGACAGAGCTGAAACGAGAACACAAGCTCTTCCTAACGGAGAAATATCTCCTTCCACTCCAGTAATCTGTACCACACTGCTTGGCTCCCCAGCCACGAACTGGAGATACCAAATAATCGGTATTGCTCTCTGTTTCCTCCTGCAAATGTGTTTGTGAGCACTGCATCTGAAAAAACAATTTTAAGCTTCGAAAGAATACCGCCCCCCAAAAATAAAATAATTTTGTATCAACCACACCAATGACGGCTGCTTCTCACTTAACGTCAGAGCTCGCTGCAGCTCGTATTTTTTTAAATGCAATAAAAAAGCAGCAGCCAGCAGCTCTATGAAGTATGTCAGGAGGCAGTTTTTCAGAAAGATGATGTATTTTAGATTGTGATTCACGACCACACTGGCAGTTTGGAGTTCAGGATTAGAAGGAAATGAATGAATGTGAGACAGGAGGGTGCGAAAATGAAAGTAGCTGGAGCTGAAGGCCTGCTCTGCACTTTGAGCTACACAAGATTTGAGTTTTCTTCCCCTTCTGTGCAAGCTCAAACAAGTCACCAAACTGCCCCACACTTCTGCTGCCAGAGTTTAATTTAAACCTAAATTGAAATGCAGTTTAACACAGCCCATCTCCAAGCCCAGCTCGTTGTCCCAAGCTGCTCCCTGCAGCACCCTCACTCCAAGCAGCTCTCCCGAACAGGACACCCAAGGGTACCCCAGCACAGCCAAGGAGGGTGGTGCCTGCTGCCACAACACAACCGGCGAGTTCTCAGCATGCTGGAAAAAAACCCACTTTTTTCTTAACATCAAGCTTTTAAACCAAGCAAACCACACAGGTCCCTATCTGCGTGGTTTTAAGCTGTTCTAACCTGTCTATGTCCCATTTGCACCATGAGAAAAATATAAATACTGCTCAGAAACTGCAGAAATTCAAAATTCTTAAAAACCTTCGACCACCTTTCACTGAGGGTGTCACTGCTCTCAACGTCCAGGCACATCACTGCGAGCTGTGCAGTACAGGACCTGCAGAGCTGTGCTTGGAAGGTGAAAGACACAGGACACCCCAAAGTCAGATGCTCTTGTGAACCAACAGCCTGTGAGAAACCCAGTGCTGGGGTGCGTGGGAAACAAAACTGCCAAGCGAGGAGAGCACAGAGCACTGCTTGCAAGAGGAGGAAGCAAAAAGAAAAAATAAAAAGGCAAAGTAATTGCCACCACTAAGCCTTTGCTCTGCACCTACGTCACCTTTGAGCTCCCTTTTTCAAGGCAGAGCCCGGTGCCACCGAGCAGCCGACGTGCCTGAGTCAGTGATGATGATTCACTTGGGCAAACAGAAGGACAAAGCCACCAGGAGCCCCACAGTGGTGATGCCCATCGGTGACATCCTGCTGCCCAGCACAGACCACCCTTCAGCCACATGCTCCCGTGGGGCCAGGGGGTGGCACAGAAATTGGGTGCAATTATACCTTGAAATCAGACCGACCACCTGTTTGATAAGGATGTATTTTGCACTAAGGATGTATTTTGCCTTCAGCCCCCAAAGCAGGGGGGCTCCTCCCAGTTAACCAGACAGGTCCCCAGCTGCCCTTTTCCAAAATCAAGCCTAACAGGGGCAGATGTGATGCTCCATTGCTTGCAGCTTGTGCAGATGCTCCATAGCAAGAGCTCCCAAGTCCAGCCCTGACCTCCTCTGGCTTAGAGGATGGAGCTGAAGCTGCCTGGGACAGGGAGCACTGGTGGGATGGGGTCTCTGAGCACAGCTCAGCACAGGACAGCTGCTCACAGGGCTGGAGGAGTCACAGCCCTCTGACCTCCCCTAACACGGCCCTCCCAACAAATAGAAATGCAGACAGCAATCCTGCCAGCATCTACTCAGGCTTTCCTTAGCCTCATCCATAAGGATCAAGCAAAAAGCAGATGCAACAAGCTCCAGCCCAGGAGAGAGTTTACACACTTATCTTCTTGCACAGGTTAAAGAAAGGACTCGCTACTCTAAAGCACTGGAGCAAACCACCCTAAACCCTCCTATTTCCTGTGCAGAGTTAACGACCGACCTTGGTCACAGGCTGAAAAAAGCCACCCTAAAATCACCTGGGTAGGTCCAGACACTCCAGCCAGCCCCTCCTGGGCACACTGAACACTTGCAAAACACAGGTTTAAAAATTCCCCTTCCCAATCCCGTGAAGATGCCCAGCTGCTCGCAGAGGGTCCCCCGGGGCAGTGGGACACCCGGCAGGGCCGGCACACGGACGGACCCCCACCACCCCTCCCTCTTCCACAGCAGCACCCGCAGCCCGGGCTGCGGTAGTGGGGAGCGGGATCCCTCCACTACAACACCTCTCTCACCGCTTTTTTGGGGCTTCCCTCTGTCACCCACGGGCAGAGACCTTCCCCTCTTTCCTTCCTGGTAACAACATATCGCTGTCCCTCCCCGCTTTCTGTCACTCCGCCAGCGGAATTAACACCCCGCTAATTGCCGCGCTCCCGGCCGCCCGTACCCGCAGCAATTAGCCTTTAATTAAAGCCAACAAATATTGCCCTAATCAACAGGTGTCCCGCGGCACATCCCCACCGATCCTCCGCACAGCCGGGGCCGGGGGGATGCTCCGGAGGGGACCCAGGGCAGCACCCCGGACCTGACCGGTGCCGGCGGCGGGGATCCCGGTCCACATCCCGATCCCAGTAGGGAGGGTCCCGGTCCCCATCCCGATCGCGGTCCCGGTAGGGAGGGTCCCGATGGAGGGCCCCAGCCGGGATGCCGGTGTCCCGTTAGCGCTGCCCCATCGCACCCCCGCCCCGCATCCCACGGCGGTCCCGNNCAGCCCACGGCGGCCCCGTCCCGCCGCACTGACCATTGGGGCCGTACTTCTCCCGGTTGCGGCGGACCTGCTCCGGGCTGAGCCCGCAGCTCTCGCTGACCCCGAAGCGGCGGAGCACGTCGAGCACGGGGATGCTGTGCGCCGCCTCCATGCCCCGGCCCGGGGGTGCTGGCCGGGNCGCCTCCCCCGGGGCCCCGGCCCAGCGCCGCCCCCTCGGCAGCCCCGGGACCGCGGAGAGCGGCAGCGCGGGGACCCCCGGGCGCGGCACCAGCCCCGCTGCCGCCCGGGCGGGCCGTGCCAAGGGTTGGATGGGACCTTAAAGCTCATCCAGTTCCACCTCCTGCCATGGGCAGGAACACCTTCCACTACCCCAGGCTGCTCCAAGCCCAGTGTCCAGCCTGGCCTTGGACACTTCCAGGGATCCAGGGGCAGCCACAGCTTCTCTGGGCACCCTGTGCCAGGGCCTCCCCACCCTCACAGGGAAGAATTTCTTCCTCATATCTAATCTAAATCTCCCCTCCTTCAGTGTGAGACCATTCCCCCTTGTCCTGTCCCTCCAGGCCTTTGTCCAAAGTCCCTCTCCAGCTCTGTTGAAGCCCCTTTAGCTCCTGGAAGGGGCTCTAGGGTCTCCCCAGAGCCTTCTCTTCTCCAGACTGAACAACCCCAGCTCTCTCAGCCTGTCGATGTTCCGGCAGATTTCCGGGCTGAGAAGTGGGCAGGTCTGTGGGCAGTGGAAACAGTCCAGAGGAAATAGCTGTGTCTTAAGAAGTTAAGAGGAGAGGTAAAGTTTCCATCACAAAAAAAATTATAAAAAATATCAGGAGCAATAGAAGGAGGTGGGAATGCTGCATGGGTGCAGCTCAGCTGTGGGGTCTAAGGGGGCTGCCTAAGAGTGATGCTCTCTGGGTCCCCTCCGTCACCCTACTTCCAGCTGGAAGCCAAGCATGCCCCAACCCTGCTCCTACTCTGCTGGAAGCAGAGCAGTTCCATGTCCACTGACTTCAGTGGGATCAGGATTATCACTGTATGATAGCAGCAGGAGCCCTGGAATTACAAATCCCTGCCTGACACTTGTGGAAACCGCTGGCACTGTTCCCATCAATGCACTGCATCCAGAGAGAGGCAGCAGTGCTGGGCTGCCTCTGGAAATGTGAGGTGTAAACTGTCACTGCAGGGACACGGAGAAAGGATCCAAGGCACCTCCTGTGTGGTAAAACCTGAAGGCAGAGCATCCATATTTGAGGAACAGGCTTATCCTGGAGGCACTTGTGGTTTTGTAAGGATTCAGACAGCAGGACTGGCCCTGACCTGTCTCACTCCCCTGGTTAGCCAGGTTCCCTGTCCCCTTCCTGCCCAGCTCCAGAGGGGCCAGAGCTCCAGTTACACCACACAAGGGTTTTACATCACTCTTTGCAACACTTGTCACAATGGGCTACTTAAATCACTCCATCCAGCAGAAAAATTACTGGTTTTAGCAGCTCCCCCATGCAGCAGAGACCAGCAGCAGCACCATGATGAGTTACCCTGATCTGGCCCCAAAAATCCACTGTACAGCCCAGCTAAGGGTAACCACCACCACCACACCTGCAGGACCTTTCAACGTAGTGCACCTGAGCCGGCTCCCTCACTCCAGCAATTTTTCCATGGCCCAGCTCAAACCTGCTCCCAGTGACTCTCCCCATGAGAACACCAACTTCTGACTATTCAGGTACTTCCAGTTTTCCCACTGTTGCTGGAAGGAGCCTGTAGCTGATGGTGACTGGCACTGCTCTCCAGCTGAGAGGGGGGAGGCGAGACAGCTGGAGGGTGACAAACCCAACTTCTACAGAAATATACCCAAGGCAGAGCCAGAGACAGTGGCCAGTGTGAGGAAGTGACAGCAGACATCTCAGGGAGGAACTCTGGCTTATTTATTTCTATGTAAATTCATTTATAGAATATGTTTTGCGGCTCCCACTGGAGTGGAGGTCCTGAAGAAATGCAGGTTCAGTTTTCGAGTTTGATGAACTCAATTTTTCGGTTCACCGCAGCTGAGGTGTGGGAGGCCGAGGGTGCTCCAGAGCTCAGCCCAGCATGCCACAGCCCCTCCTGCAAGATGCACCGCTCCCAGCCCTGCGGGCTGGCCTTGCTTCAAGCTCTGTCATTGTATTCATCTGCCTCTCATGAGTGGTTTGGGAGGAAAAGTGCTGTTTCTGCTGCTGAGCCCTCCAGGCAATAGTGCTGCCCTTGGCCAGAGTCTGCCCCAGGGCTCCCTGGCTCATGGTGCTGAGTGGTTCACAGAGTCCCAGGATGGATCAGGCTGGAAAAGACCACACTAGCTCATCTGGTCCAGCCTTCCTGCTCCAGCAGGGTCATCCCAGAGCACATGGCACAGAGTGTGTCCATAGGGTTCTGGAATATCTCCAAGGAGACTCCACACCCTCTCTGGGCAGACAGTTCAGTGCTTGGTCACTGTACATGAAAGAAGTTCTTCCTCATTTTGAGGTAGAACTTCCTGGGCATCAATTTCTGCCCATTGCCTCTTGTCCTATTTCTTGGCACCACTGGGAAGAGTCTGGTCCATCTTCCCCCTTCAGATACTGACAGACACACAGAGAGGTGAGGTCCCCTCTCAGTCATCTCTTCTCGAGGCTGAACAGGCCTGGTTCCCCTAGCCTGTCCTCATAAGAGAGATTTCCACCAGGTGCCTGGGAAGAATGGATGTGATATGAAAATATTAACACATAACGTGCTCTTGACCAGGGGCACAGAGGACCTGATGCAATAGATCATCCCCAAAACTTGGGAGCTGCTCTCAAAGCAGCTGCTCTGGCAGGGGTGGGACCGGACCCCTCCTCCCCCTCCCCTGTGTGGGAGCCCACGACAGACAGCTGCCCAGGCCTTGTTAGCCTATTTCAGGGCAAACATGCTGCTCTTAGAGCAAGGCTTTTGAAAAGAGGGTTCTTGGTGTCCTCCTGGGTGTGATTTAGGTGAGGCCCTACACCACAAACTGCCTCACCTGCACGTGAGAAGGTGAGGGTCTGGTTTAATGCTCATTGTGCAGATCGAGAACAGAGACAAGACACAGAAAGCTCAAGCTGTGTGACTGTGCATGTACCACCTGGAGACCCTCACTGCTCTCCCCAACATCTCGTGACTCTTTTGTCACGTCCTCCCACACCAGCAGTTCCTCCAGCCCAGCAGTGACCCACCCCACACGTGAGTCCCGACCGCTAGCTCAAGTGCAGAGTGTTGTTCCTGTTTCTCCCAGTCTCATCGGATTATGCCAGTCCTTGCACTGGAAAAGAGCACGAAGACGATGTCCCAGCTGCAAAGGTTAAAGTTTGACAAGGCTGGGAGCGATTGAGGTGAGAGTTACAAAGGGAACATCTGGCAGCCCTGGTAACAAGGCAGCACCATCCACCCCACCTGTAATTAAGCAATCCGTGAAAACCATTAGCGACTGGAAGCTGTAAATTAGTCAGTGAGGGAAAATGGATTGAAAACACACTCAGTATTGCAAGACGACATCCCGGGCTGTGGAGGGAGCTGAGCTCCATCCCTGGCAGTCCCCCGAGTTTGGGGGATTCCCTTCTGTAGCAGGTCAGCCCTGAAACAAAGGACAAACCTCCTTATTTATCTTGGCTTCCCCCACGGTAATAGCTTTTGGAGGTAGACATTCTTAAGAGAGCCATAAAAAGAAGAAAGGAATGGGTTTAACACCTCCCAGGCTACTGAGGATTTTTTTTTGCCGTGGCTGCGGTGTGGGAGGAAGAGCAGGACCTAGCCAGGGCTGAATGAGCGCTGTACAAGACATGGAAGTCTACAGGCAGTTCTGATTTTACTCTTGCTTCTACAAAAGGAAATCAGGAGTAATTCTCCCAAAAAGCCGTGGATTTGCACTGCTCTGCTCCCTGGCTGGGGGTGAGGGGAGTGGGATGGCTGGAGCCGCCCCAGAGTCTGCCGGAGTCAGCAGAGAGGCTGCCAGCGACGCTGAACCGACGCCACGCTCCTCACTCCAAGGATTTTACAATCCATGGAAGATTAATCTTTTGTCTCCACTTTGTTCCTCTGAGATGGGGAAAAAATTATGTTTGCTGGAAAGGCTGAGAGAGCAGCCTGTGTGCTGGGAACCAGCGCCAGGCTCCGGCTCGGCTCGGCACGGCATGCGATGGGCAGCAGGCGCTAGCGGAGCCCGAGCCGCGGGCACGCCGCGGGTCCGAGGGCTGTCAGCGGCAACCGCGGCTGGAAGGGCTGGGGGGAAAGCACAGGGCTTTCAGCTGACTGTTTCATCCTCTTTGCTTCTGCGCCAACGCGGTTTAGCGTCCGCATCTCCCCACCTCGCTCAGGTCAAGTTCATCTTAATCCAGAGGTTAGAAGTGGGTGGCGGAGGCAGGAGCCAGCCCTTGGATGTGCATTTCGCACCTCCTCAGGGATCTCGCTGCCACCCCCTGAGCTCACCACAGCTGCGCACCCGCAGTGGTGGCTCCCAGGAGAGGAGCCGAGAGCCCAAGCAGAGCGAATTCAGAGTTAACCACCCCAAAGAGAGCAGCTAATGCGGCACAAGGAGGTGCGAATCTCTTCTGTCAACAGCTCTCACCTTCCTCAGTCAAGCCGGGTGATGTGCAGCTGCCCCGTGTCCTGCTCCAACTCCTTCCCCTGGCCCCAGGGCTGTCACACACAGGGGTATTAATTAATTAGAGGTGACAGTGCCACTGCCATTTGCCATTCTGCTCCAACCTTCCTCTCATTGCATACCCCAGTTCACAGACAGCAAATCCCCATCCACAAGGGAGAGTCAGGAATGGCTTTTTTTTTTTTTCCACAGCAGCTTAGATATTTGCTTTTCCTATGGAGAAAAGAAAATAATACTCCTTGAAATAACAGTTTGAGGCCTTTCTAAATGTTACACACCAGCCGACCTTTTGGAGCCAGGCTTAGGGGTTTATTTCTAATCCCCCGGCAAGGACTTGCAGCAGCTGTGGGTCAGTTCTGCTCCCTGAGGGCTCAAACATCAATCCTCACCATCACAATGCTCAGGGCTCCGGTGTTCCCACCCTTCCTGGAAATACGTTCCCTTGGCTGTGCATCCTGTGCTGCCCTGTGCACCTGAAGGTGGTGTGGGAGTGTGGCTACCAGCGGGATTTGGCTCCTTGGAGCACCAATGCAGCCACTGAAGGTGGCAGGGAAGCACCAGGCCTGCCGTGCATCCCACCAGGATCATGTGGATTTGCAGCACAGGGCTGCAGCAATCCCAGCTTTACAGGGCCCGCCTGGGGCCATAGGTGAGAGAGTTGGACATCCTGGGAGCACCTGGCCAGCACAGGATTTTGAGGCAGGCAAGATGTTGCGCCTAGGGAAAATGAGGAGGAACATCATTTGTTCTGGGCAAGGATTTTCTGTGGGAGGCCATGGCTGCACAGGGCACTCACCCTCTTTTCCAGCTCTGATCCCACTGCAAATGGCTCTGAAAAACAGGATTCAATAAAGTGTCAGACTTTACCAGCAGAAGCTCTAAAGCACATGTTTTGAGGTTTTCTTCCATGGCCCTGTCCACAATTAAGCTGGAAGTGGAGCTTTCCCAAGTGCAATGCCTCCTCTGGGGCATGTCTGGAATGGTTGCCCAAACTAGAGCTTGGATCCTGTGGTGTTTCCAAACTCCCTGGCATTTCCCCCCAGCAGCACACTCAGGAGCCTCCGTTTATGAATCCAGACCTGTATTGGCCCATTATTATTTTTTTTTAGCTGTATTCCAATTCCTTTCAAAGGCAGGAAAATACATTAATATCCATTAAAGGGGGAACACCATGACACTCGCTCTGACACTCAAATGGGTTTTTCCTGATGCAAAATGCCTCCTGGAAAAAAAAACGTGCCTTTGTGGTGTGTCATTCCTGGGATTTTGCTGGAGTTTAGGAAACAGAGAAAACAAATAACACAACAGGAGGCTCCTGGGCAGCACAAAGAGTCCCTCATATACCTGGGGCTGATGGTTGAGGTTGTTAATTCAGCCCTCTCCCTGTGGGCAAAATTTCACTCCATGTTTCCTTCCAGCAAAAGCAGAAGCCAAAAATGGAAAAAGGTCTGGTTTTCACCAGGCAAGAAGGAATGATTCCTGCTCTCCATGGAGATGTGATGTTCACCAAGGGGAGGGTGAGGGCTGGAGACTTGCTTGGCCCTGGACCAGCATCACCAGGGTTTGCCTCTCTCTTTCATACCCACAGCACTTTCCTCTCCCCTGCCAAGCAGGAATTGCAGGATGTCTCAGCACCAGGAACTGGCCCCCTCCGAGCTTCTGTCCATTGTCAGGGGACAAACGCCACAGTGGCTTGGAAGCCAAAAATGCCCACGGGATGTGGGGATGTAAACAGGGGTGCAAACCAGCTTCATCCCTCCTCACCCTGGCCCGTGAAGGGAGGGTGCCCTGGGGCTGGCAAGAGGGTGCTCATCCCAGCACGGAGCTTTGGAACCCAAGGGGACATCAGCACCCGACACGCTGCGTGGGATACTGCGCTGCTTTGGTACCACGTAATTTGTTTCTAAGACTGAAGAGTGCAAAAAGGGGAAGCAGGGGGTTTCTGACTGCGTGAGTCCTTCCTGCAGTTTCCTAGGAGATTGGCTGCCCACACCAAGGCACGCTGAGGACAGGACTGGAGCTTGTCCCCTGCCCTGCACCCGTGTCCTGTTCCCCTGCAAGTCACCAGCGTCACTGCTGAGACCTGGGGCTGCCCTGATCTCAGCCAGTAGCTGACCTGCACAGCCTACCAATAAATAAGTACCATTTAAAAATACTTAATTTAAAAATAAAACTTAGAAACATTTTAAAAGAAAAATTTAAATAACAAGTTTTTAAAAAAAATTTTAAATGTAATTTGAAAAATGTTTTTTAAATATTAAAAATAAAAATTAAAAGCCACTGAGGGGCCGGGCCCCGTGCACCAGAGAAAGGGAGTCAGGATGTTCCAGCTTCATCTCTCCAGCTGCAGAGATCCCACCAGGGCTGTCACACCCTGACACCCAGGAGAGGACCCTGGATGTGTCACTAGGATGGAAAAAAACTCCATGCTCAGCCTGGAGCCGAGCTGGGCAATGAGCATCCCGCCTTCCTGCAGGCTCTCTGCTGCCTCTGAACCCTCAGAAACGTGCCCAGATGGGTCATTTGGGACACATTTGTAGCAGTGGGGCTCAGGGAAGTGACCTTCAGCCAGGCTGGGAGCCCCGGCCCTGCTATTTTTAACAGAGCAGCAGGCGGGCAACAGCGCCTTTCCTTCCTCTTTCTCCTTCGTGAGTGCTGAACAAAGGGAAACCAGATAAACCTCCACAAGCCCTTGGCTTCGAGGCAGGGAAGCCCTCGAGAGACAAAAAAGGCAACCCAGCACATTTCTGTGCGGTGTCAGGATGGAGGGTTCAGGCGGAGAATCGGGAAAACACGGCAGTGACTGTACGGATGCGTTTGTAGCCAAAAAAATGCAACTGGGTGTAAAAGGGGCCGGTTTGACTGAGGAATCAAGCTGGAAGAAGCAGGGAAAAATAAAAGGCAGCAGCATTTTTTTTCCCAAAAGTCCCAGGATCTTGTTCCAACACTTCTTAAGGAAAAAAAATGGGAATTTTTCCCTTTAAAGATTTAGCTCTATATAAGATGGGGAGGAATCCAAAATGATAAAAATCATAGGACTGTTTGGGTTGGAGGGACCAAAATGAAAAGTTATATTTACTGTAGCTCCCTTTACCAAAATTTTTACCATATTTTTCATCTTGAAAGCAGAAGCCAAGTCACCACCACCCCAATTCGACACCCACACCAAGAAAATTTCTCAGCCATCTGAAAATTTGCCATGAATTATCCAACACACTGCTGCAGCTCCAGGACACCTCATTCTTCTGGGTGCATTGATACCCCAAAACACATGGGCCACATCCCTGCACCATTCCCCGGAAAACACAAAGGTGTTTTGCATCAAAGCTTTGGAGAATGGGCTGTCAGTCAGTGTAATGGCTGTATCTACAGCTTCAGAGGGTGTCTGTGTTTTGCAGGTAGTCTGCAAAAGAAGTGGAAACAATATGTGGAGGGAGGTATGTAAGTATGGGGCTATTTATAGCTCGCAAATATATCGAGCGCTACCTACACACAACATAAAAGAAGTCCTTTGCCAAATACTTCACGTGCTGCTGTCAGCTTCTCCATTTCTCTTGCCTGAACAAAAATCTCCTATATTAATCAGAGAGCAAATATATAGCCTGACAGGAACAGCTTTTGGCTCCACAAGGAAAAAAATGTGTGTGATTGCTCAGTTGGTTTCGGTTTGGATTCTGAGCCTGGAATTGCTGACGGCTGTTCACACCAAGGCTTTTGTGGGAGATCTAAAGTCTTTTTTCCACCATTTTTTCCTTCCAGCTTGAGGAATTGGTGATGGTTTCCCAGCTCCAGACATCATTCCTGAGCATCCCTCCAAATCGAGTTGCTTTAGTTGTTCTTGCTGGGCTTGGGCCAAGCGGGTTCAGGCTGTGCCTGTGGCCAGAAACCAGGGACAAAGTAGGCAAAAATAAAGAAAACAACCTAGAAAAACCAACCTTTTGAAATTCTCCTCTTTACATTTCTCCAGGGACTGAGGCTTTGGGAGAAAACACATTCCTGAGATCAGAGATCAATGGAATTGTTTGGGTTAGAAGGGACCTTAAAGACCATCTAATTCCAATCCTCCTGCCATGGGCAGGGACACCTTCCACTAGACCAGATAGCTCCAAACCCCATCAAAGCTGGCCATGGACACCTCCAGGGATGGGGCAGCCACAGCTTCTCTAGGGGAAAACGCCACATCTCATCCTTCTGAAACCAAGGACCAACTACTTGTTTTTATTTATTTTATATGTTTTTTATAAAGGCACAGCTCACTTTGCTCTCCTCACCTAAGTGCAGAGGCTCGTATGGGTGCTCCACCCCAGCGGGCTCCTTCTATTCCCAGGTTTTCCCAAAAAAAGTGTTCTCACTTGCACACCATTCCCTGCCGTGGCAGGTGGCTCCCAGGGGCCTCTGAGGTGCCACAGCTCCTGAGATGTGCATGGATGAAAGGGAAGAGCTGGCAGCCAAGGAGAAGATGTGTCCACCTTCCCCACGGTGATCAAGGGGCTGAAAAGCCCATTCTCTGCTGAAATTTGCCCCCAGTCCCCAGCTTGTGGGGCAGGGGTGAGGGAAGCTCTGGGATGGATGGGATGGAGCCAGGCTTCGCTCACCACCCCCAGCACCAGCGTGCCGGGGCTGCCCTCGGCGTGGCGTCACTGCGGTCGGGACGTCGGGAACAACCTTCCCACAAAAATCGAAGCCGGGAATCTGGAAATAAAAATATCACAGATTATTTCAGGCTTGCTGAAAGCATGATTGACTGTTTAATTCCCCCCACACACACGCTCCTTTCCTCACGACCAGGGTGACTCAGCCCTGGCATGGACGCGGAGGCTTCTCCTGGCTCCTGCCCTCGCCGCGAGAGCGGAAAACGTCCCCTCGTAAGCGCCGGCAGCGAGGACGGAGCCCGGTGCTCGCGGGGCCGAGAGGCCACTGCCAATCCAAACAGAGCCAGCGGCCTTCTCCCACGCTCAGCCCGGGTGGCAGAAACACCCACTGCCAACAACACCTTCTCCATCGCCCCGGGATGCCGCTGCTTCCGCTCAACTCCAAATCACCATGGGACCGAGGATGCTGAGCGGCTCCGCTGCTGGGCACAGTGATGCCAAGATGATTTTTTGCTTTTCTTTTATACCCCCTTTTATACACTCTTTTATATAGCTTTATATATTCCTGTGCCTTCAGCTTACATAGTTATAATTCTTTAAGTTCGATAACTCCCCTTAGACCCAGTATTTCGTTAAGTTTAGAGACCAAACATTCTAAAAGCCCAAAGAAACCAAGGTCCTCTCCAGAACTCATTCTGTAAACAAAGATAGGCCCATCCAGGGGGAGGGTCCCTTGGGTGGGGGGTCTCACCCGAGTCCCTCATTGGGGAACCTTTGATAGATGTGCTAATTTTTGCAAGGCATATAATTGTATACTCATCACATCGTGAGTGGCCATTTTCTTCGGTGGGGACATCGGGGTGCATTTCAATGTGCATTTCATCACACCTAAGGATCCTTAAATAAATACCAAGGTAAAAACCCTTTTCCCCTCCTAACTGTGTTCAGCTCTCTTAATTTTAAGACCAGGAAAAGGCATCACAGGACGTGGTGGGGTGGGAAAGCCAAACACAGCAGTGTTGAGAATGTCACTGGGCCAGAGCGCTGGTGCCACGGGATGGCCTCTAATTCCAGTGGTGGCCATGGGAAATGCTGCACATAAGCCCATGGCTGTGCTGGGCTCAGCAGGTCCAGGCACATGGAGGAAAATAAACCCCACAGCTCAAGGGAAAAAGATGAGCCCCTCAGGATAAATCATCTCCCAAAGCCACTTCTCTTATTCCTGGACAAAGCTGTGAGGAGGAACGGTGGGAAAAGCAGTCCAGTGGGGACCAGCATTGGTCCTGCACTGGGGAATGAGAAAAGACACTGTCAAGGAAAATGGGCTCCTCTGGTGCTGGCTTGATACAGGGCTGCCTGCTCGAGGGCCATCGGGGCCAGCATGGTTTTGGACTACATGGATTATTTTTAGTATCTGTACCATGCACTAAGTACAAGCAGCCATACTGGAGGTAGGGAAATCCTCCCTTGGCTGGCCCAGCTTCCCTTGCTGGCAGCAGGGAACAGTCAGTAATTTTCAGGCTCACCTTGTGCCAGTGGTGTCGCAGCGACTGAGCACAACCCCAGTGATTAAACAGAGCTGACCCCAACCTCCCCTCTCGCTGCTTCATTCGCTACTCACAGCTCGTTTTTGCTGTTTCTGTCCCCTTGTCTGCAGCCCCTGGTGTGGGATCCTCATGGCACCTGCAGCCCCACAGCATTCTGGGCTGCACCCTGTCCCCTGTGTGGGGCATGAGTGGTTTCATGTGAGTTGGCGTGTGCTGTGCCTGCCTCTTCTCCCGGAGTCTCTCATGCCAATCTTGGCTTTTATGCTATTTTTACACTCCAAGTTTCAAGCTGCAGACATGCAGCAAGTGCTCTCCAAATGTAAACCCCAGGATGCATATATTTAGAATCCAGCATTTCTTTAAAAACAAGGTTTGGTTGAATTTTTCTTTAAGGCCTGAATTCACAGCTCTGGAGGAAGGCCCACGCAGGGCATCTCCTGGTACTGGTGGGATGCAACTGTAGGACTTGGCTTCCTTCCTCCCACCCTGTGAAATGACACGTGCCTGTTTTCCAGCTTCCCTGTGAAGTCAGAAGTTCTCTCCCCTCAGCCAACCTCATCACACAAGCTCATGAGTCCCCAAGTGCACTTTAAGTAAAATACAAAGAGCTGAATCAATATTTAAAACACAAGAATCCCCAGGTGCATTAAGACTAAGAGGGTTTGCAAGCCACCCAGCTGCATCTCTCTGAAGATGGAGCAGAGATGAGCCCTTGTCTCCTACATCAGAAACAGCCTGGGATAAAAAGATTTTTTAAAAAATCAAATCAAATAAAAGAAATCACAAGAACGTTTGCTGCTGGAGCTGCTGATGGGGAGGGCGGGATGTCTGGAAGGAGCCTGTGCACACAGTGCGTGCCAAGGAAAGGGACGAGATGTGACATCTCTAAATCCATGCCCAGAGAGATGCAAAGAGCACCCCCTCCCTGTCTGGGGCCACCCCAGGCTCCTGGCCAGGCACTGTGGTGCCCACCACGAGCACCCTGAATGCCGGCCCTGAGGAAGCGCAAACCAAACAGTTCAGAAATTTGATTTGAAGCCGGTGTGGAGGCGGCTCTCTGCAGATGGCATCAATCCCGGCTCCACTGCCAGCTCCACGGTGTGTCATCGCTTCTGCTCAGCCTTAAGTGATGCAAATATAGAAAACAATGTCATTGTTGCTAGGATTTTCAGGCTCCGACTGCCTGGCTGGGCTGAGAGCCCATGGCAGGACTGGGGAAGGACAGCCACCAGGAATGGCGTTATTTCAGCTGAAGAGGAACGTGAGTAACTTTTCCAAAGGTTGAGTCCTTTCAGTGCACAAATGAATTTTTTAAATGGCTCAGATTATCAATAACACTTTTGGCTCCTGTAGGTCTCCAGGACATCAAACTGTGTCCGCCCTGGGGCTTGGGATGGTGGCAAGAGTCACCTCGAGTGACCCAATGTCCTGAGTTTGCTCAGCCCTGAGCTCTGAACTCATGGAAACATCTCAACCTCAATGCACAAACTGACCGGAAATTGGCATTTATAAAACACCAGACACTCTTATTTACCTCTGAAACTCTCCCCCAGTGCCACACTGACCACAATGCCAGGGCAGCAAGGAGGGCTGAAGCCTCGTTAAACCCTTCCACACCTTCCCACTGCATCCCACCACGTGGCCGACACACAAGACACGGCACAAGGCCATGCACAAGTTCCTGTGGCAGTGACTCCATCTCAGCTTTTCTGCCCTGGCAGCAGCAAGGACACGGGACAGTGGCTTTGCCATCTTCTGCCCATGAGGCTGGCCCAGTGCTGCCTCCTCGTCCCTGTTTTTCAGGGGGAGTTGTTGGCAATACATTCACTCCACACAAAACCAAGATTTTTCTTTTAAAAGCTCTGTGCCCAATGCATTTGCGTGCCCAAGAAGGGCAGTGGAGCTGGGGAAGAGTCTGGAGCACAAGTCTGATGAGGAGAAGCTGAGGGAGAAAAGGAGGCTCAGGGGGAACCTTCTCAGTCCCCACAACTCCCTTACAGGACTGGGCAGCCAGGTGGGGGTCGGGCTGTGCTCCCAGCGAACAGGGACAGGACAAGAGAAAACGGCCTCAAGTTGTGCCAGGGGAGGTTTAACTTGGATATTAGAGAAAATATCTTCAACCAAAGGGTTGTCCAGCCCTGGCACAGCTGCCCAGGGCAGTGGTGGAGTCACCAACCCTGGAGGGATTTAAAAGACTTGTTGGTGTGGCACTTGGGGACATGGGTTAGTGGTGGCCTTGGCAGTGCTGGGGGAACAGTTGGACTCCATGATCTCAGAGGGCTTTTCCAGCCTACATAAATCTGGGAATATGTGATGCTATGAGTACCTGCTCCAAAACCCCTCAGGGAGGCACAGAGCTCCCAGGGCTGATGCAGGCTCCTTGCACACCCCGCGCCGCCTGCAGCAGAGTCCCGCTGCAGGGACACGCCAGGAAAATTCATTTCCACCTCATTAACTGCTGATCTGCTGTGCAGCCAGAGGCTGCTTCAGCTGGGAACTTCCAACCCTCTCGTTCCATCCAGCGGCAGCAGGACACAGGGTGTCCCTGGCGCAGGGCCGAGGGGACGGGGGTGGGGAAGGAGAGGGGAACGGCCTCGCACAGGAAAGCCTGGGGTGCTCCATCATCCAAACATCTGACATCCAGCCTCAGCCTAAGCAGCTTCTCATCCCTGGAAATACACAGCCCTGATCTATTTCCAGGGAATGCGAGCGCCCTTTTAAACAAATCCCTGACAAATGAAGGCAAGAAACCATTTCCTCCCTATTTCCTTCCATTAGAAACGAAACACTGCCATTAATCACCAATAAATAAATAAAACTCCTAAATCATCTGCTAGTAACTGGTTGAGTCAGGTCCCTCTCCTCGAGCTCACCACGGACCCAACCCCAGGCACAACTGGAATCATTCTGGCTGTGCTGAGCCAAACCATTGCTCTCTCTCACATAACCTGCATTAAAAAAAAATAGAGGATACAGAGCTGCTGTTGGAGGACATGCTGGGTTTGCTGATGCTCAGCCCTATGTGCACCCCCACTTTATTACTCCAATTATTTTCTTTTTACTCTGATTATTTTTTTTCCTCCCTCCAGGAAAAGCTTGTGTGCAAGAACCCTTTAGGAAAAAATCACACCCTGCACTGGGTACAAGTTATTCCTGGGGAGATTCCAGCTGGACACAAGAAGAAAATTTTTCACAATGAGAACAATCAGGCATTGGAATAATTTCCCCAGGGAAGTGGTGGTTTCCCCAACATTGGACTCTTAAGATTTGGCTGGATGTGGTGCTGGGCCATCTCGTCTAGACTGTGCTTTTGCCAAGAAAGGTTGGACCAGATGATCCCTAAGGTTCCTTCCAGCCTGGGATTCTAGGATTCTATAAAATATCAGGGTCTCTTAGCAAGAGCCATTGTTTTGCAAACCCTCCAGCAGCCTCTGGCCCCAGTGACTGATCCCACTCCCTGCCTGCCCTGCTCCAAAGGTAAATCCCAGGACACAGCAGGCAGCAAACACCTGGTGGCTGTGCCAGCACTCACGGCCCCAGGGAAGCAGCCGGTCCCGGGGACACGATGTCCCAGCCAAGCACTGCCAGGAGCAGCTTGCTGGTAGATGCAGCAATTATCCCCAGCAAGGAGGAGGGCAGACGCTGTTGGCAGAGGGTGCAGGAATTCTTCCTACATTTCCATGCTTGGTTTGTGAAGGTAACTTTGGGTCGATTTGCTTTTTTGGAGCCAGATTGGAACCCTCCTCATGCACCATGGGCAGGGCTGTTTACTAATTGCTGTTGGCAAAGCACAGCCCACCACAAACCTCAGTGGCTGTGCTGGATGCAGCTCCCAACACCGGCCCAGGGGAGGGTGCAGCATTCTGCTCTGACATAATCACTGGGACAGAGGGGTTTTCTGTGCCCCACATTTAGGAGATCCCTGAATACAGGTGCAGAGCATGCAAAAAGCTCCCTTTCCTCAGGCAGACTGGCTCTTACAGTGATGCTGTGGGTGTTGAGCATATGGAGATGTCCTTGTTCCTGTGTCTGGTCGGAGCGATGCTGCATTCCCCTGGGAAATGGGGAGAATTCATACAGGCACGGAATGATTTGGGTTGGAACTCGCCTTAAAGATCATCTCATTCCAACTCTCCCTTCCAAGTGCAGGGACACCTTCCCCTATCCCAGGCTGCTCCAAGTCCCATCCAACCTGGCCTTGGATGCTTCCAGGGATCCAGGGGCAGCCACAGCTTCTCTGGGCAACCTGTGCCAGGGCCTCCCCACCCTCACAGGGAAGAATTTATTCCTAATATCCAGTCTAAATCCCTCCTCTTCCAGTTTAAACTCATTCCCCCTTATCACCTCCAACTTGCCTCGCTGTTGCACGACCCTGGGGTGCTTGTGCAACAATGCTTGTGTTACCTGCAGGGTCACAGCCAGGCCAGTTATGTGGCTGCAGGATGGGGATGTTGGCAGGTGCTGCCCCACCTCCTGCTGCCTCCTGCACTCTCCAATCCCACCACAGCCACACTGGGACTGTTCCCAGCAGGGGACCCCACAGGAAAGCAGGAAACAAACCCCAGGAATGTCCCCACCACTGCTGAGGGACTCAGGTGCTGCTCTTCAGCTCCCAGCCCAAGCCAAAGCTCCTCCATCCCAGCATGGAGTGAGACACTTCCTGCTCCGGCGCTTATCTCCATGGCCAGGCGCCTTGAGGAAGCCCAACACCCTCGTGCTGCTGCTCAGTGGCTGCTGGCCAAGGGTGCACTTGTGTTCTGCAGAAACACAGCCGGGCTGGTCCCTCCCGCTCCGGGCACAGCCTGCGGAGTTCAGCTGGCAGCAACCGAGGGTGGCAGCGTGTCCTGCAACCAGCACAGACTGAGAATAAACATTTCTGACCCGACTTCACTCCTACATCACTCAACCCCACATGAACACATTCTTGCCATGAATCCCAGCCCTGTGGACGAGATGGGATATTTGAGGTCCCAGGATACTGTGATGCACTCCAAGGTGCTGCTGCAAAGCCCTCAGAAACCAACCATCAGCTGCAAATAAGCTCGAGCCCCTCAGCAAACCTTGGCTGACAACTCATGAACAGGACAACAGGGAATTTGCTAAATACATTGTGCTGGGAGTAATTTATCTTCATTAAAATACCCTCACACGGGCGATGCATCCCTACACGGGGCTGGAGGCACCTCGGGGCAAGGTGCCTGGTGCCTTCGGTGTTTTGCACCCTGCAAGTGCATGAAAGAAATGCCAAAAACATGCAGAACCTCGATAAGGTCAGCGGGTAGGAAATGTAGCTGAAAGCCTTGAGCTTCGTAAGGGGCCATGACAATAGGCCGGAGAGCTGCCAACTTTCCTTTCACGCACTGAGCGACAAGTGCGCTTGGAAACTTCAGGCTCTCTGCAAAGGAAAGAGCTGGAAGAAAAAGAAATGTTGGAGGAGAGAGTTTTGGAATGTTTTTCTGAATTTCAGCTAGTTTTGCTGTAAGATGGTGAGAAAGGTCTCCTCCAGCAGGCTAAGCTGAGGCAGCCTTTGCTCATCCCCAGCCCAGGATGGAGCAAAGGAAATAAATAAGAAATTCAAGAGCAGAGGAAAAACACAATGTTTCTAAGTAAGTATTTAGGCTTTGCTGTAAACTCCCTGGTGCAATTGCTTCCATCACATCACTTTTTGCATTTCAAAGTTGGGATTTTCAATGCAAATGCTGCTGAGCAGCCAAACCTGGCCTCTGGCAGGTTCTTGGGGATAGTAGGGGTAAGGGCACCTTCTGCTCTGCTAGGATCTGCCACAGGTTTGGCTCCTGGGGAAATCCTCAGTCCAGCTGGAAGGTTGGATGGAGGTGAAAATCCTCTGAGGAATTTGCTCAGGGAGGTGTTCAGACGAAGCTGTTTCTCATCCCTAGTGGAGATGGGGAGCTATGAGGGCTGCAGTGGTGATCACACCACTCTGCTGGGGAAAAGGCAGCTGGAAGCCGAGAGTCCTCATGCAGCAACAGAAATGGGAGAAAAAGCAGCATATTTGGGAGCTGAGCTCCCCAGCGGGTTTGTGCCCTAACTGGGGCTGCAGAGATCCAGCTTCAAAGCCCCAGGGAGCATTTGGGCCCTGGGGGGATGCACAGGTCACAAAATCCTCCCTGAGCTCCCTCCCTGGGGCTGGGGACCCTGTGTGTCCTCGATGTTGGGCAGAGCCAGGAATGGCCACGGGGCCACCCCTTACCACCACTCCCAGCAGGGACAGGGAGTGCCTTCCCAGGGCGGCAAACAGCATCCCCAGCCAGCGCAATTGACATCTGCACAAGTCACCCGGTTTGCAAAGTGTTCGGGATTTGCATTTGATTAAAATTAAGTGTTAGGAAAATAAAGGCAGCCAGTTCCTTACTGCAGCTGGGCCAGGGCGAGGTCCGATGGTGGGACCCGTGTGAGGGAAAGAGCAGGGATAGGGAGGACAAACCCTCCAAATTTGGTCTAAAAGGGGCTGGAGAAGGGCTGGGACCTGGGGATGCTGAACGTGGCCAAAGCAAACACGCCCCGGACACCACACAGAGATAGCTGGGATTTGTCGCCTCCGCTCTGACACAGAATTTGTATATGGAAAAACATGCCAGGAGCATGACACCAGAGCTGCTCCATCTGGATAAATAGTTAACTGAGTAGTCAAAATAGCCGGTGCTACAAAACAGCTGCTGGGACAGGAGACAGCAGCAGAAGCACCGCTGGAAAAACGGGATGGGAGGAAGGAAGTGATTGAGCGAGAGGATGTGCCAGAGGAGAACAGGGAATAGGCAGCAGCATAGAGCCCTGTGTGAGCCAAGACCCTCCATCACTGCCAAGGCACAGCAGTGGCCCCCAGCAGCCTCCCCAGGGCTTTGCTGAGCCTCTTCCCTGGAGCATCCCAAAAAACAGTGCTGAAGAGGGTGCCCATGCTCCTGTCTCAAGCACTGGTACCCAGCCCATGCCACGGGACCAGGACAAGAGGGTGTCTCACAACACCCAAGGGGGGCACAGCAGAAAGCCTGGACCAGGGGTCCAGCAAACCTGCTCACCAGGAGAGCTGAAAGCAGGAGATGCAGGGTGGGAGGCGATTCTGGACCTGCTGGAAACAGAGGAAGATCTCACACAAGAAACGCTGCGCATCCCGCCCTGGGCAGGACATCACACATCACCAGGGCTGTGGGCTCCCTGCAAAGGGCTTTAAAGGAGGGACTGGCCCTTTTCCATCCCGACAGGCCAGGCAGAGCTTAGCCCTGCTGAGACACCTGAACCAGCTCCTGACACCTGCAAGCCTGGACTAACTTTCCCCACTCCTGCACAGGGCGTGGTGTCACCAAAAGGGAAGGTTTCCAGCAGAAAGCTCATGGATACTGACGTGTTTGTCCCACAGTCTGTCCCTTGCACCGCATGCAAACCCTCCAGCCCCGGGTGAGGAATGAGCTGTGAGCCACAGATGCCATCAGGACCAGTTTCCCCACAGCTGGGACAGAGGCCACCCCCGGCCAGAGCTCCCAGCTGTGCTCATTGCTCCCCAAGGGATGGGCCCAGCACCTCAACGTCAGCTGTTCCCAAGCACATCCTTGAGGATAGGGAGGCTCGTGCTGCTGAGGAGGGGCTGGCATAGCTGCACCATCCCCAGGCCCCTGCAGCAAAGCTCCCGATGGGAATAGCTCTGCAGGATGAAAGGGATGGAACCTCTCCACACCCACGGGTGCCAGGGTGCATCGCAACAGGCTCTGACTGCGGCAGGAGAGTGGTTGAGGTTGGAGGAGTTTGGCTGTGCAGGCGCCAAAGGAGATTTTGGGAAGGAAAGGGATGACAAGCATTGTGACTCTGGAGCTACTGCCCTGGGGACATGTGTGGTGTCACCAACTTTGGGATGCAAAGTGCTTGTGTCCACCTTGCTGCAACCCACAGAAGAGCCATGGGGACAGCAGTGCTTCAATGCATCTTTAATCCCAAAGGAAAATCCCAAGAAAAACTGGATTTGGCCATGATGTGATACCATATGGTTGATTAAGAGCCACTTCTGAGCCTGCAGCCTTCCCAGGACCTCTCCCATCCCTCACCTCTTATCTCTTTCTCCCACCATGGGCAGGGATGTGAGGCCCCAGCCCTCCCCTGGCCCCGTTAGCTGCGTTTGTATCCCCAGCACTCATTACCTGAACCACTCCATCCCCTCCAGCGCAGGGAAAACACCTGGAGCCATTCACACACCTGGAGGGATGCTACAGGGAGAAAACACACCTGTGCTCACTCAGCCAGAGATGGGTTTGCAATAGGAGATTTTCTTTTCAAATGCTATTTGCTTGGTCTCTAGGTGTGACCTGCAGCGCTCGTTTGTTAATGATTTCTAATTGATTTACTCAATCCCAGCAGTGCCGCTGGTGGGAGCAGCAGATGCTCCGGGTGGGTTTGAGCACAGCGATAGGAAGTGCTGCAGATGGCTCCAGTCCCCAGAACCAGGCAGTGCAGGATGGATTAAAAAATTATTATAAGATTCATTAACCCTTCAAGAATTATTATTCTATGATACAGCTGGAGAAACAGGGAGGAGAGCTCGCTCTGAAATTTCCAAGCTGGAAAAGGCCCCTAAATGTCCAAGTTCCCAGGAAAAATTAGGGAAAAAACAAAGTTGTTCTTCTTCAGCCAAAACATCGTATTTCTGCAAAGTCACTTTGTTTTCTTTGTGATTTGTCAAAGCTGGTAACAGAGTGCAAAATAAAACAAATTATTTCCAAACAAGAGTAACTTTACAATAAAAAAATGTAAATATTTGTCCTGACAGAGTGAAAAGGGCTGCTACAACATTTTCAAGATCTTCCCTAACCCCAACTTCCCCACCCAGCATGTTTTGCTTTAGTTTTCACAAGGAATCAACAGTTGGAGAAAGCTTTTGGATTTTCCAATGGAAAAGAGCTGGAGGGACACTCTTCCTACAAGTTCCGCCAATTAGCGCCTGGCTCCCCAACCCGCGGCTGCTGTGAATTTTCCACTGCTGGAAATCTTAAATATCAAAACTGGATGTTTTCCTCCAAGACAAATGGGACCGTGCGGAGGGCAGCTGCCGCCACACGCTGCTCCCTGCAGCCCTCTGGGTTACAGGAACGTCCAGATGAGCGTGACCTATTTCCCCTGAAAAAGCTCATTTTCCATCCAACAGCAGCTTGGTTTTGTCTGCCCGTGGGCAGGGGGAGCCAGGACATCCCTGAAATCCTCCAGCTGTTCCCCTGCCCTTCCTGCTTGCGCACGCCAGCACTGCTCCGTCCCTCCCGGAGCAGCTGCCCAGATGTGCCTGTGCTCCAGATGTGCAGCATCACTGCAAACCTGCAGCAGTGCATCCCCACAGAGCTGGAATCGGGGACATCACTCATGTTATATCTTGAATTTCAGGCAAGACCTGACAGCTGGAACATGGTGCCAGGGGTCAGAGCGTGCATGGGGGCTGCCCAGCACAGGGGCAGACGAGGTGCAAGGCCTTAGCGGCGTTGCCAAACCCAGCCTTGTTTTATTTAGAGCGTTAAAGGTCATCTTTTTTTCCCTTTTAAAACTATAACCCACACACCACACACCAAATACATCCCATTAATCAGAAATACATTTCCAACACATTAAATATTTAGAAGCGACGCCAAAGCAGCAGGACAATAAAGAGCAATAACATTCGGGTGAAATAAAGCGGTCTCATTAAATTATTTTGTTTCACAAAAGTAGGGCCACATCCTGGGAACTGCTCCTTGCCCCAGCCCATCCTTTTCACCAAGACCATCAGGTGTCCGTGTCCGGCTGGAGTTGTGCATCCCAGGGTGTCTCCCTGGTCTTTGTCAGCATCACTTTGGGTGCCAGGAGGAAGCGCTGGGGCTCTGGCCCAGGGGGATCGAGCCTTGCAGCCCGGGGGTGGCTTTCTCTGCCTGGCTGCAGATTTCCCAGAGATGTCCCGGTGATCCCGGCGCGGCGGTGAGTCAGTGGCAGCGGAGAGCGTGACTCAGCCGTGCCGAGGAGCAGAGCAGGGAGGCAAAAACAGTGGATCCTGCGGCCTTAGTGATGGGATCAAACCTCAACTACATCTGGAAGGGGAAGAAATGAAACATGGGAAGACAAAAGCAGGATTCCTGTGGTTAAGTCACCCCATAAAGGTCACAATAAGCCCTCTGCTCACAGAACTGCTGTTGAAACCCATCGCCATCCAAACCTGGTGCAGGAGAAGCACCTTGCAAATGAAGGGCAACTTCCCCAGGATAGTTTCCATCTCTGGGTGTTTTTCTTTGAGAACACAACAACCACAGCTCATGAATGTGGAATATTTTCCTTTTTTAAGTGTCTCTAAAAGGCAATGCAAACGCTTGGGAAGACTCCTGGTGCTGGGGAAAGCAGAGTCCTACGAGGGAAAAGCCTTTCTCCACACTGTGCTGAACCCAGGGGTCGGGGCACTTCCAGCTGCCCAAGTGGACACATGAGGTTGATATCCCAAAAGCACTAATTTCGGGGAGTTTTTTGCATGAGGAGAGGAGCATTCAATGAGAAAACCCCATGATGTATCTGCAAAATCTCTGCTGAGGGGCCATGGGGACATCACCACTCCTGACCCTTCCCAAGGAATCTGCTTCACCTGGGGACCTGCCTGCAAAAAACACCATCCCCAGCCCTGCTCCACACAGGGATTTTAAGGGTAATAACCGGAAAACAAAGCCATACCAAGGGGCCCTGGCTGAGGAGGCTGCTTTGAGCCCACTGCCTGCAGAAAACTGCAAGATCCCAGGGGAGCAAGGAGTTTCCTTAATCGGGAAGGGCGAGGAGGGCGCAGGACCAGGGCAGGGCTTTTCTCAGTATTTTTATTTAGGTGGCAGAGAAATCTGACGGCAACAGAAAGGAGCTGGAAAAACAAACAGGTGTGTCCGGCAGCAAAGGGGCCGTAGCTATAGCAATGGGACAGGCCCTGTTGACAAAAGGCTGCACAAAGGACCTTCTTGAGAGATTAAAACTGGTTTATGAGCTGGCAGGGTTTCCCAGGAAGGCGCCGGGGCTGGATCATGGCCGTGGGAGGCAACTGCTGAAAAATCAGGATGGGGGTACAGGCACTGAGCACAAGTCTGCCTGCTGCAGCATCCCCCGGGGCTGGAGCCAGGGTGGGGTTTCTCAGCAGCCCATGGAAATGTGTGAGTGTGCACAGGGCTGCTCCATCGCTCCCAGGGCACAGCAGGGTCCCGGCTCTGCAGCAGGCACCCCAAAGGGATGGGTTATTTTGGGCATCACCCAGCTCTGCTTGCCAGATGCTGATTTTCCGGTGTCACCCTTTGCACCTGCAGCCTGGGGCTGCTGCTCTCTGGCTCGTAGAGGTGTCCAGGGTTTGGGTGGGGAGTGCAGGTGCCCTGCCCAGTGCTTTAGCTGGACATCACCTTCAAGCCTCCCTTGCTCCTGTCCCAGGCACCCGCAGTGGGAGAGGTGAAATGCTGCTGCTGGGTTGAGCAGCTGTTCCAAGAGCCCTGAGGGCAGCACCCAAAGCAAAACCATGAACAACAGCAGGTCAACCTAATCCTCATCACACGGTGTCTGGTGGTGCAGCACCCCCAAACAGCCCCAGGCTCCTGTCTTGCCTTGTTTCTTCTACAACCCCTGCAGAAAGTGGGGTTCTGGTGCAGCAAAAACCCAGCAGCCAGAAGAGACGTGTCTGAGGCAGGGGTTTGGCTGTGCCACCAAACAGAGACTCAGAGGGTCAAACTGCAGAGCCAGGCTTGGGAGCCAGGGGCTGTCGGGGATGAGCGGTGGGACACCAACACCGGCCTTTGCCCAGAGAGATTCACACTTGGGTCGAGTTCTGCCACAGACACGAGCTCCTGAGTGCCCAAGGGAACCAACTGCTCACCAGATGGAGCTGAGCTGCAATTGTCTGGTTTAATTTATCCAAGGCTTTCCAAAGGACTAGTGCGTAATTAAAGCCAAGGATCAGTTGCACTGACAACTGTGTGACCTCATGTACTCACTCCACTCAACAGCAAGGAGGAAAAGTCTTAAAAGGAAAAAGGCAGAGGTTGGGTTGGACAGATGATGGACCACTGGCACTGGCAGCCCTTGGTGGCATCGGTGCTGTGTCCATCAAGGTTATAAAGGGCTGGCGTGTCACTCGCGTGCCACGAGCCACAAGTGGAGGAGGGAACAAACTGCCCACAAACCAGGGGAGGCCAGGGCTGCCCCAGAGTGCTGGCCTCGGGGTGAGATGAGGGGCAGGGTGCCGCTTTCTGGGGGGAAATCCAGAATTCCCCCGGGGAATGCAAACTCCCTGTTGGCAGGAGCCCAGGAATAAAACACGTGTCGCAAACGGCAGAGCTGCCCCAGCAGCGTAGCACACGGGGTTTGCAGGACGGAGAAGCCTCAGAGCTGCTTTTAGCCGGGGGAGCCGGTGCGCCTGCAGCCGGCCCGGGCCCGCAGAGCCCGCTCGGCCGAGGCGCAGCAGCCGCTGCGGGGGCGCGCAGGCCGGGCCGTGTGGCGGTCGCTGTGCCGAGCAGGCACTTCCCGGGCCCCGGGCGGCACACGCCGTTCCCGGCTGGCCGAGCTCCGCGCTCGGCTGCCTGGAGAGGGCTCGGGGTGCGCTTGAGGCAACGAGCCGGGGAGGAAACGTGTTTTTAGTGCGGAAAAAGCTCTCTTAAGAGCAGCAGCCACTCAGCCCGGAGAGCACCGGCAGCGCGGCCGCCCTGAGCCTTCGCTGGCCCCCACAAAGGGGCACCGAGCGTTGGAAAAAAGCGGCGAAAAAACCCAGGGGACTGGAGGGATCTTTCGTGTGCCCTTCTAACGCTGTTTTTGGCAGTGAGGAGGTGTCGTGAAGCACAGTAATTCCTACAGTGCGTGGCAAGCACAAGCACAGGGGACAGGCCCTGGGAGCAGGGAGCTCCTGGACATCAGGCCACGCTCCTCATCCGTGGATATCCCTCCTCAATTCTATGGTTTAATTAAAGACAAGCTGTAACCTCCCGGCAGCAGCTCTGCTGGTGCTAAGCGTTATTAGTGCAAAAGGGAGGAGAGATTTGCTTTACCGTCAGAGAGGCTTTGAGTTTCTGGTAAATAAAGCAACTATTTTCAGCTCCCCAGGTCCTGCCCCCACAGGATTGCCTTCCTCGACCTAAGGGAAAGGCAGGAGCCAGAGCAGCGAGCACTGAGCACACCGTCCCAGATGCCATCATCTCTGAAGAGGCTGAGCCATTTCTGCAGAAAAATAAGGTGGCAAAAGATCAAACACATCACACTGTATTTTGAAACTGGCAGTTGACTGGGCAGTAAAAATGATGTTGTTTAAAATCCAGTAGTGTATCCAATACTGACCCCAGAGAGGATGAAATATTCTTTTTAAATATTAACAGCCACAATATGAAGGAACAAAACCAAAAACCAAAACAAGCAAACAAACAACCCCACCCCTCACT
>VXBT01005673.1:8038-60893 GCA_013400235.1 Oriolus oriolus | reverse complement strand
CCCCCACCCCCCCAAAAAAAAAACATTGGTGGGGAGAAAAGAGCCCAACCTGCTACTCAGAGGAATAAAACCCCAAGGTGTGAGTGGGGGGATTTCTGGGAAACCATTGACATTTTTGATGAATGAGCTTTCTGTGGGTGGTTGATGTAGAGGAGAAGGGTAAGAAACACAGACGTGATTTATTCTGAAGCAAGATGATGACACTAAAGGTCTCCTGACTCAACACTTCTCCTGACTCAAGAATTCATCTTCTTGTTTTCTGCCTTTGCAGATTCTGCTGGATGCGAGGGAAAGCCACACGATTTGCGCACTTCCCATCAAAAGCACGGGCTGTTTAGGCTCCAAGGCAACAAAACCAATTTAAAGCCTACCTTTAAAAGCTGAACTAGATGTGCTTAAGATTACACCTTAATTCCATATTTAACTTGATCCAAGATCAGCACAGTGATGAACTGAAGCCCCAGTAAATGTCTACCTACGTACGCACATTGAAGTCCTATCGTAGATGACTTATTGGAGAGGAAAATCTGTACAAGATGCCTTTGCTGATTAAAAAGTATAAAATCATAAGGGGAAGCATTTCCTGTGCTTCCTCAGGTGTTTTTTTGATTCTTAGAAATGTTATGTGGTTGAGGAAGTTAAAACCTTTGGGTGTCTGAAAGGCAGCAAGGTGAGAACGGAGGTCCAGCCCACAACACAAAGGTGAGTAAAAGATCAGAGAATCATGGAATGGGATTGGAAAGGACCTTAAAGCCCATCTCCTTCCACCCCCTGCCATGGGCAGGGACACCTTCCATTATCCCAGGTTGCTCCAAGTCCCATCCAGCTTGGCCTTGGACACTTCCGGGGATGGGGCAGCCACAGCTTCTCTGGGCACCCTGTGCCAGTGTAAGGGGAATGACTCATTACACACAGCTAAAAAGAATTTAGTGTGGCCTTACCAACACCTCCTGGATGTGATAATCCAGCTGTGAGGAAATGCCAACAAAGTGTTTTGGAAAGGAGTCTCTAAGAGAAGGTACCACTGACAAACATTTGCAGGCACTTCAATTCACATTTCCTTAGGTTTCATAAAACTGACTTTTTCCATGCAAGGCAAGTTTAAATATTTGTTATTTGCACTGCAAATGTTAAGAAAAAAACTCCAAAATGTAGTAAGATTTATGCAGTAAGATTATGGAAAGTCAGACAGTAAAGTGGGGAACGGAAAGAAGAAACCATCTGAAAAAAAATTCATTGCAGTTGTCAGAAAAGGATTAGTAGGAAACCTCCCCAGCCAACTGCTCAGCACTTGTGGGGAAAGACCCCATCTTTGACACAGACCAGTTACCCCTTCTTCCCCTCTTTTCCCATGCTCCCTAAACCCAAACACTGATTATTTTTATATTCAAGGAATGGGAAACTCTAAATGCTACGTACCACTACAAAACTGCCCAAGATTTCCATCTGTTTGTCAGGAATGCTTGTGGATGTTTCCAGTTGGAAGAAAAAAAGAGTTTGGGGTGGTTTTTTTGAAGTGTTTATTCCTGCATACCCACATGTGAGGCCGACTGCAGTCTGGGCTGGAGCTGGGTACCAGCTTTTTATTATTTGTTCTTTCTTAGGTAAAAATCAGGAAAGATTTTACTGCAGAATAGACCTGATTACATTAGACCTGACCGTCATGGAAAGAATGAGCTTTAATCTTACTTCCTTCATCTCTTACTTAATTTCTTCCTTATTCACAGTGGATTTCTCTCTTACTTGAATCAGGGTTGACTACTTTGCTTTAAATGCAGAGGTGAGGTGGGCCAGACTTCAGTTTCCCCCTACAAATCCCAGTACAGTTCCTGTTTTTCCAGGCCATTTTACCAACAGCCATTCTTTGTTCCAGTTATTATCCAGCCTGACCTCCTGGTCCAGTGCTGAAAACCAACCTCTTTACATATCCTAATGTGTTTTCCAACATTCTAGAGCTTTCCCTAAAGGCCAGGTCATGCTTTTAGAGGCTGCCCTGGTTGTGGTTCGTCCCCTGGAAACAGGAACGATGCTTGTGCTGGTGCCTCCCCAGCAGACCCAACACAATTCACTTCAGGGGGATTTACCACTGAAAAGGGGAAGAACTAAATCAGATTATTGGGCCTTGTTCTGCCCCAGGGTGCCCAGATTTTACAGCAGGGTACTCCAGGGATTTGCAGACAGTCATTCCAGGTTTACAGGCAGGTCTCGCCCTCGTGTCTGTGAAGGTACAAAACCCACCGGAAACACCAGAGCTGAGCTGGGCTGTGAAAATGCAGGGACTGGGCCAGTTCTGTTTTAAACACAGCTCAGCCTTCTCCTAAAAGTAGATTTTTAAAAGCCACCCACCTCTAATCTAACTTGCAGCCTACTTTTGATCTCTTGGAAGAAAAACACTCTTAATGAACTTCATCTGAAAAGCAGATCCAAAGTGCTGTGGATGTGCCCTCTGTTACATTCCAATGCTTGGCACCACACTACATTTCAGAGCAATTACACTGAATTTTTTCACGTTTATCAGCTGAAACCTCAAACCTCAGGGAACAATCGTCGTTCTCCCACACCCTCACAATCCTATTATGTATTTGTGTTTAATAAAATTACCTAATTAGACCGTTCTCCAAGGAAACAACTTGCAGCTTTGGGCAAATACAGAAAGATGTTGACTTCGACACAGCCCTTTCCTTGAGCCAAACCCAAGGCAAACAACCTTTTCAATTAAACCCACTGGACCAGGTAGGCACAAGTACCTCTGCTGATAAATATCACTAATTAGAATCAAGACCTACTAATACAAATCTCACCTTTACAGGAGACATCTGGGGCCTCCAGATGCGCGTTTCAAGTCTCAAAGTAAATACACACAGGCACTGAAACCAATGGATATCTACGGGAAAACTGAATTTTTAGGGTAAGGCCACTGGAATGTAAACAGCAGGACTGGAATTTAAGAGACGACTCCGCAAGTCTGGTTCCTGCATAGCTCGATGCAGTATCAGATATTTACCAACCACACGGGGACAGGCAGGTTTGCTTACAGGCATGGAAAATGAGGATTCCTAAGAAAAACCCTGGATCTCACTGCAAACTCCAGCATTAAACATTCAGTGAGGAGAGGAGAAAAACAAACAAAAAACAGACACCATGTTGTACTTTTTTTGATTTTATAGAATTTTTACAATATATTTCTCTTCATTTGCATATTTTACCCACATCTGTAGCTTTCTTTTTACATGTTGAACTGAACTGGAATAAATCTAAAGGTCCGATATATTTTAAACAACTGATAAAAATTGCAAAGTAGTAAACCCGTAAGAAAAGAAATTATAAAACTCTCGTTTTTAAGTGTTTAATGAAAGCAAGTCAAATGTATCATTAGGAACAATATGGTTTGTTTTAAACACATCATAGGTGATTCAGGCAGGACAACTTTTTTAGTTTTTCTTATATTAGGCACATTTTTTTTCAGCATACCTGTTTTCCAGACAGTTTTATACAATTCAATAGCATCATTCACATCCACTTGGAACTTCTGCATAATTTTCAAAATGTGATTGATCATGAATATTCATTATTGGTATTCTATTCCTCTTTCTTTAGAGCTACCAGAAGAAAAAAAAAATAATCAGTGTTTCTTGTCTGTTAAAAAATCCATAATTAATGATTTGAGTTATAAGGCAGCAACAGATTCAGTGTCAACTCAGGTCACAGTCCTTCAGTTCCATCTAGTGGGTAGAAATTATATTTAGTGGACACTGTTCCTAGACAGTTCCTTCAGGGCAAGACGACTGACTCACAAGGCCAGTCACTGCTGGTAGAGTAAGTTGAGTGGTAATGCCTAGCAAGGAATTCTGGTCACTCCTGTGTCATCCTTGCAGCCTCATGTCTTCATCCAGAAAGCAAAAGGACAATCCAACAAAAAAAAAACGTGACTATGACAGAGCTGTGACAGGTTCTATGAATGGTTTATTTACAGTCTTCATCCCTGATGTGAAAAAAGAAAAAGCCTTCTTTGACTGGACAGGCAGATCTCAGCAGCTGCACAGCTCAGCACAGCAGCCCATTGCATATCCGTGATTCCTCAGCCATGGATGCCCATGGAGGCAGTGAATAGGAAGTCCTACTGCTCCAGAAAAGCAATTTCCAAGTGCTCACCTGCCCCATCCATACGACTCCCTAACATCAGTTTAGGAACATCTCCTTTTGGTGGAGCAATTCCCCATGCCCAGAATCTGCTCAAACAATTACAAGGTGTGAAGTTGGTTCCCCAGGGATCTCTGCCTCCCCTGCAGGGAGGCTGCAAACTCAAACACCCTGCTTGGGTGTGGGAACAGAATGATCCATGCGTTAAAGGTAGACCACAGCCTTGGTAATTCCATTCCCATCGTGATGTCTTTAAGGAAATCAACTCAGGATGCTCACGGAGGGCTTCCAGAGCAGCATCTCTCTTCTTCCTTTCAGTCTTTGACAAATACTACACTTTTCCTGAATCCTGGCATTCTCATTTGCTAAGAGAGCCACTCCACTCCTGAAGGCAATGGCTTCAGCATGGTGCTTCTTGGTCTTCATTTTTAAGTCTTTCAGGCAGAATACTCACATTCTGATTCAAGCACTTGTTGCGCACTCACCTGGCTGAACAGAAGTCAGAATGAAACTCTGCAGCACTAGAGGCCATGAAAAAAAATCCGAGGGATGTATTACTGCATGTTTCCCTCTCAGAGGGAGATTGAGCCCCCCTTAAACTTCAGCCCCAGCTGACAAGACCATCAGTTCAAAGGACACCTGCTAAAGCAGGGCTCCTCTGCACTGGTATTTGGGCACCACTCAAATTTTGGACAAGCGGGGTCAATCAATACATTCCCTCCTGACAGAGCCACTGCTTTACACAACTTGCATTCACTTATTACTAGAGCTTTTGGCTGCCTTTTTTTTCCATAGTCCAATGTTGGGGTGAAGAAGGG
Organism: Oriolus oriolus; assembly: GCA_013400235.1. NCBI lineage: Eukaryota > Metazoa > Chordata > Aves > Passeriformes > Corvidae > Oriolus > Oriolus oriolus. Next base: position 55,935 of record VXBT01005673.1, on the reverse strand, counting down.
AAGAAGAAAATAATTAGCATTAAAAGTAATCTGAATTTATATTTGACAAGACCAGCTCTACAAATTGTGCAATGGTACACAAAATCCACCCCCAAATCTTTCTGTGTTCTTTTTTACTCTTTGGAAAGGGAATCACCAGTGTAGCTGTGCAGGAAGAAAGCCAATTTATTTCAGCGTAGAAGGTCTGCCAGTCATTCCATGTTCACTAAGAGGAATGTGGTTATTGCTCTGTAAGATAAGAGTGGATTGATCATTAACCCCACCCTGAGTGCTGGGAGTCTGAGTTCCCAACATTGCCAAGAAGGACCTCCTAAGCCACTAATATTGAAATAACTAAAGGAAGAAAAGCCTCGTGAATAATTTCTTGTGAAGATGTGATTTTTGAGAAACATGTGAGTTCCTCAGGTCTTCATATCACCACTGCCTTGTGACTGAGGGCCAGCCTTTGCTCTCTGCACTTCAGTAATGGGCTATTTGGAATAATTCATTGGAGATAAAGCAAGGTAAGAACAGGTGACCCAGATTAATGAATCAAAGAACAGGAGAAACATAAAGCTCTTGCACGAGGATGCTCTGAAACTGGAATCCTTCAACTGCTTTGCAAATCACCCACAATTTGTTTTACAACCTGTAGTTTAGTAAGAATTGAAATCCTTTTCCTTGAGTAGTAGCCTCCAAAGCAAAAATGACAGGATTCAAGTGTGGACCATTTCTGCAGCAACCACCAGATTCTGGGTTGCCTGTTTCACTCTGAAGATGTACAACAGATGCTGCTGATGGCATCATCCCGAGTTCAGCAGTATTTTCTGAAGCTGACACATTCCATGGATCAAGTTTCCTTGGGAGCAGATGATAGCAACGTGGGGGCCTTCCATTCTCATACTTCAGCTACCTTCTTTCCTTTACTTCCTCGGAATAAAAACCAATATTGTTCTGTTTACTCTAACATGCTACAATATGTGCATACATAACTGTAGGCGACGCGTGAGTTACTTCAGGATGTGCTTTTTCATTGAAGTGCGCTGTTACTTTTACAAATTCTACATCAAGGTGGAAGGAAGGAAGGCTGCAGAGTGCTCATACACTGAAGCTGAAGGAACTTTTCCTGAACGGAGTTAAGATGTTTGTTCCAATGTCCTATGGACAAACTACTCTATCCCATGCACTCCGGCCTGAGCCAGTATTAAACATTCCAGAAACTTGTTGATTTGTTTGGATAGTTAATGGCAAGGCTGATAGCAGCAATGTTTTTCAGGGCCTAGAAGAGAAAAGGAAAAACAAAGTCACACCGAATGTTCTCCTCAATCCCAAAGTGTAAAGAAATGCTTATATGAAACTGAACAGAAATAGAAACCTAGAATCATGGAATGGTTTGGGTTGGGAGGGACCTTAAAGATCATCTCATTCCACCCCCTGCCATGGACAGGGACACCTTCCACCAGACCACATTGCTCCAAACCCCATTCAACCTGGCCTTGGACACTTCCAGGGCTGCGGCAGCCACGGCTGCTTTGCGCAGCCTGTGCCAGGGCATCACCACCCTCACAGGAAGAATTTCTTTCCAAGATCCCAGAAAAGCATTTGTGCACAGTTCACTCACAACTTTCAGAGGCCTGTCAAGGTACTGTAATGCCCAAGTACATTAATATCTCTTTTATAAACGCCACTGGGCAATGAGAAATCATTCAGTGTCTGCCACAAAGATCACAGACCCACCCAGCCCTGGGGCTGTGCAATCCTACCTGTGCTGTGCAGCGATGAAGATGATCTTCAGTATTTAAGGCAAGCAAATAGTCCTGTAGAGATCCAAGCTCCTGCAGCCAGAAAACATGCAATGAACCAGTGGTTCTACCAAAGGTGATATTCTACTAATTAACATTAAAATGCTGATCATTAGATCAGTCCCCAAGAACCAAAGGTATCAGATCTGCACACCAGACTCTCCTGGACTAGAACACAGTTTGTGATCACAGAAACGAGCTTATGACACTGCTCATATTTAAAGTTCAAAATCAACTCAATGAAAACCACATGCAAATACCTTTAAATTAATTATTAAACCAGCATTCCTCTCAGAATAAACAGTGATTTTAGGGCTTTAATAGTCATGACTATTACTTAAAGTCCCATGATGGATAAGGCAACAGAATTACCCTCTAATTAGAATTTGCTGCTGCAGTCCCTAAGAAAAAGTTGTTAATGTTTCTGTAGCTCTGAGGGATAAAGGAAAACTGCATTTAGTGTAACACTGAATTCTCTGTCAATCCCAGCACTGAGGAAAGGAGTGATACAAATACAGGAACTGCTTACAGTAACTCTGTTTTCTGTCACAAAGAAGAGTTCTGCAAGTGCACGATGAAGAGGAAGGAGAATACCAGGCTTGGCCGTGTCTTGACATGAGTTGTTTTCCATATGGGTGAAAAGCTGCCAAAGTGGCTTCAATAAGGTGAGGTCACAGTCCCTGAAAAAAAGTAATTTAAATGAAATCGTGATGTAATAGTGAGTAACAACCATGCCCGTTTCTGGGAATGGGGAGGTGGGAGGGAAACCAAAACCATATCAAATTTAAAAGAACAAAACCATACATTTGTGACAGTTAAAAATAAAAAATAAGCACTTTGGTAAATGCTCTTGCATCTAGAGGTACTCATGCCATACATACATGAGCTTAAGGACAGATACCCCTTCTAAAACTCAATTACAGGTTTAGCGGTACAACTAAAAATAATAATTTAAAATCTATTTACTTTACAGAGAATCAGATCATCACCAGGTTATTATTTCATCCTTACCTTAATTCTGCAGTGTAATTAATACAAAGAGAATAATTTCTAGAAAATTAATTGAAATTTACCTTTGTCCTGTTTTGGGGTGATTTTTTTTTCTTCACAACATTTGAATTCATTGGACTTTTTTAAAGGTCAGGAAAGAAGAGAAAGTAATAAATTTCTGCTATCAAAGCACTGTAAATTGTACCCGACAGGCAAATTAAGAATACCTCAAATCACGGGGTTTTTTTGCTTCAAAATAGTTATCAGTTTAGTGCCTTTGTGTTGCCCTGCCCTTTGCCATTGGTGCAGGATGTGGAGCAGTGCACTCACCCCTGGGTGCTGCACTGCACTATCTTCAGGAGCAGGTGGATGGCCTTCAGACGCTGGTGACCTGTCTGGCGACACGCCACCCCCACCTGCCACTCCCAGATTTTGGCCAGTGGGAGGTGAGGAATTACCCTTTCCTCAGACAGCATCTGCTTTAGAATTTCAAACCCTGGAAAAAAAAAAATTCAAATAGCTGTTAAGTTTTGTAGGGACACATTCTGTTCATATAGTCCGTTTTCTCCATACACCACGTATTGCTCTGGCAAGCCAGAAATATTAAATTAAAATACCAAACAAAGATCTGAGATAATTCTAGATTATATCCTGACATGGCAACTCTTTTCTGAGGCAAAACTTACATAAAAATTAGAATCATATCCAAAATTTAATTTTTGCCCAAAGAAGGCAAACAAAGCACAGGCCCTCCCTATTATGTGATATGCAGTAAAGTTTTGCTGATAGCAAATTATCCACCAGCCTCAATTTCATTAAAAATATTTAAACTCTAAAATAAACTAACAAAACCTCTTATGCTAGAAATTAGACCCAGAACTATCCTGCTTTAATGGATAATCACTTTTGAAAAATGCAATTACCATTATTTCTGTTTCCAATTACGGCATCCCAGAGTGTTCACTAAATACTCAGTGTAATTACTACCATATAATGAGATGTTGGATACAAATTACACTATTATAATTGTAATCTCCAAGTCTCTGTGAAGATTTTGTATTTCTACCCCAAAGTCACAGGAAGTACAAGACATCAGTTGAGTTTCGACTTGAACAAACCTGACCATGTTATTTCTAAGACACTGAATGCAAATTCCAAGTCAAGAAAAAGGGATAACCACAAGTCTCTCAAAGCTCAGCAAAATGACTAAAAGAGGCCCTTTTCAATACATTTTGAGCATCTCTTACCTGTCTGAAACCTTCCCAGATGACCTGCTGTCACTGTAAACTTATAACCCCACTCAGTGTTGCTCATGTCAGAAGTAAATCGGTAGTAGAGTGTGTCTCCTGTGTGCAGGGAAGGAAGAAAGCCCACATTACTACCTTCTGTGTTAGTTTTGCCATCTCAAATACATTTTAAATGAAAAGTCTGAAATTAATTAATCCTAGATGTCTTCATTCAAGAGAGGTGGTCTTTTATTTTTTGGTAACTATGAAACACACAGAACAGGGTGACAAAGAGGAGCCTGAAGCAAAACCCACAATGGTTTCCCCTGTCTAAAGATACTGATGCCTTAAAAGGCCAACCTGGAAACAGACACTAGACAGGGTAAGGGAATAAAGCTGATATTTATTTAAAAAAAGGCTTTCAGAGGTACACCTGGGCAGGCCAAAGGCTACACCCGAGATGGACCCCGAGTCACGAGTTCTTCACACTGTTACAGGTTTGGTCCATTTGCAGATCAGCATAAATTCACCAATTAAACTTTAGTTAATGATGGAACTGCCCCTCAGCTCGCCCCCCTTCTCAAGGTGCTGGGTTACACATTTTGGGCCTGGGATGGGCTGGGTGTCCTTGGAGAGCAGGCCTGGAGAGGCTTTGTTATGTCTGTGTGAGCATGAGAGAGCAGCAGCTGACAGGCTGCGAGGCAGCTCAGAGTCACACACCAGGAATAGAGAGAATACAGAATTTGTAAAATATAAAAGTTAAAACCTAAGGCGTCAATACCGGATAGGAAGGATAATGTCTTTTGGGAAGGAAAATGTCTTTTACATTTTTGACAACTAAACAGAGGAAATTAAAGAAATTACATATTCTACACATGTAACTTCACTTTTCCAATTGTGTTATTGGATCAGTTATGATTTATGAAAAAAGAACCCCTATATAGGCAGCCAAGTTCTTTACAACAACACTTGAATTCATTGGACAAAAGGTTTAAAATATTTGAAAGTAAAATTTTTACACATCAGAAAATTAAATCGAACATTTTTACTCTAGGGAAGAAAACTGTTAATCACTTAAAAGTAGAAGGACTATCAAAACATTTGACCACTTTACAATTAGGCAAAAAACATTCAAAAGGTTTTTGTCATTGTAGCATCTACACCTTCAGAGATAAATCCTGGCAGTTGGCTGTAATGCTCCACAAAACATCTTCTAACCTACTGTGCTCTACAATGTTAGAGCTGTTAAAACTTAAAATACCTTTCTGCCCCATGAAAAAGCCTGTCACTCTGGGACAAGTAGGCTAGTTTTCATTGGGAAGCAGAATTTTCAAAGTTTCAAGAACAAGAAAAATTTTGAAAACATTTTTTAGGACTTAAAAGGAAATATCTAAAAATGAATTTCCCTTTTTATCATGAAATGGAGACAGTGTTCTCTCCTACTCATAGGAGAAAGCCCTGCATTCAAATGAAAAGCCCAGAAGCCTTTAAATATCTGGTTTCAGCTAAAACCTGCTGAAATCAAGAGCCTTAATCCAGACAGCCTTGGCTGGAAATGAACTTTCACAAGGTGAAATTCAAGTTTCACAGCCAAAGCTGCTTTAAACAATAGGCCTCGAAGTTCAGCTCCTTGGCAAACCTCCGCAACTATCTGGGTGGAAAAGGAAGACAGAAGTTCACAAAAATCTAAAATATTTCTACAGAACACTCACTTGCTTCTAACTAGCACCTTGTAACTCAAAACCAGCACCTTGTAACCCAAACTGGTTTGCTAAGAAAGTTCCTAAATCTCTTTACAGGTGTTGACAGTACTCAAAGTCAAGAGCTTCCTGCAGTGCCCCAGTGCTTAGTGGGTTAAAATAATTTAAAATCAGAAGCAGGGGACTGTGCAGTCCTTGAGTTCCCTGGCATTTGCACTGTGCTCTCACAAATGTGCTGGAGAATCCAGAGTGCAGCTGGCAGTCAAACCCTGGGTTTTTTCCAGCTGTGCTCTGTGGCACCAGCTGGACCAAGGCGTTGGCACTGCCTCTCTTTGCTCAGAGCAGCAGCAGAGCACGGAGACAGAGATAAGCCTATCTTTTTTTTTTAATAAAAAAAATGTGCTTCCTGTGGAAAGTAAGACAAGGCATAAACAATGTAAGCGAATATTGTGCAGAACAAGGACTGTGTTGGAACAGAACCAAGATCAAATATGTTTCCAGTAGCTGAGTGCATGCTTTGACTGAGGGCTGGAAAGAAAAGGTCACAGCACAACAACAGATAAGCCACTTTTGAGAAACAAATGCAAGAGCAGCACGTCAGAGCAAACGAAGTGGGACAAGGAAAGGATTGGCTTTTTTCCTACACATCTCAGGAACATCCACATTTAACTCGTCAGGAGTTTCTCTCAGGAGTCCCAGCAATATCCTATATAACCTTGAATCAGTGCATATTCACCTGGAAGTTCAAAATCAGTCCATTTCTGTGGAGACCCACTGAAGCTGTGCCGATCCTGCTGGAAATCGCTGCTGCTGGACATGAGCAGCTCATCGCAGCCCTCTTCTGTGTTACACTGAGAGTCAAACTTGATGGAGAGGTAGATAGCACCGGGAATGTGAACTTTATCCTGAGAAATAAACGCAGGAGCTGAGTGTCCTGTCACACTGTACCACCCAGAACCCACTTAAATTTCACCATACAAACAAGGGAGATACAAAAAAATATTACAGCATCTCCATGAGTAAAAAACTGTTTGATATTTTCACCCAGAGCTAATTTAACAAATGTAAAGCATGGCCTATTGTTCACATTAGCTGTTAAGCATGTAAGATTAATTGCCGGCAATGCTTTGCTTTTTCAAAAGCAGTAATTGTTGCTGATATTGATCTCACTGCCAAAACCTAAGGGGTTATATGCATTTTAAAAATAAAAATCAGAAGAGTCAGAGCAGCAGGGAAATTAAAAATCCCAAGACTGCCCAGAGGCAATAATTACTTACTAAACTATATCAGAAAAATGCTTTCAAACAGTATCAAGAAAAGAAAATCATAAAATGCCCTGTTTGTGTCAGAGGAAGAGTCTAAAATGAGAAATACAAGAAAAAAGACACCACTCCTACTTTCATCTAACAGCACAAGGGAGTAACAGGCCAACTGAAACAAATCTTTAGATGGAAGGGTAGAAATATTTGATCATTGAGGCCTTGAAACCATTTACAAATCTGATCTACTTCAAATACATGCACAGTAAAACCATGTAAGTTATGCACTTTTCATATGATTGAATTAGAATTACAATCAAGTGCCTGATTGAACACATTTCTTTGCAGGGCAAGGCCTCAGCTATCTGACATCAGCCTTTTCCAAGCCAGACTGAACAGACTTCATGGGTGCTTCAAGCACAGGAGTCCCACAGATACTCATGTGGAACTTTGAAAGGCTTCTGCTCCAACCCCTTAGTGATTTCAGCTGCAAATCATGCACTGTAGGCCATGCCTGCCTTACCTCAAAGTTCGTGTTGTTGTTGTAAGGATGTTGAGATTCCCGCATCTGCACTGCCATCCCTGGCTCCTCCATGAACTGACAGGCTGTCAGGGCCATGGTGCCCAGCATGTCCTCCTTGCACCTGTGCAGCACTTTCTGGAGAATCTGGGGAGAAGCGACGGCATGTAAATACAATTTACCGTCAGAAGAACCATTTCCAGCTGCACATGCTGATGGCTGACACGAGTCATGTCCAGACACACAGTATTTTGGAAGAGGGAATCAAGGTACCAGCAAGAAACAAGATAAATTCACAGATGATGCCTAACAAGTGTCATCTCCATAAGCACAAGAGATTTCACTCTGTCCTCTGTTCTGGATCTTTCATTCTTTATTTGATAAAAACATGGCAGATATTGGCTACATCTCTTCCCACAACTGCTAGAATCAAGGCTAATCAGGTAATTAACAGCAAACTAAAGCTGCAATCAAGTAAGGTAAACAACTTTGTTAACATACTAAACAAGCACCTTTGCCTTCTATACCTACAGGTTTTGATTTGAATAGAATATTTCATATATTTTAGCCTTCAGAAATGTACAACTCTGTGCCTAAGAACAAATTATTAAGTGTCAATTAGGTGGCTGAAGTTTTGAAAGCAGCAGATGCAAGTTCTGTGCCTTTAAAACCTCCCAGAAATGCCCTTTAATCTATCAGGACACACTAAATATAATTCAAAACCACCTGAGTCTCCCTTTTTCTTATTTTTTCAAAGTGCACAAAAGCACTGAATTGGGAATTCTGTTACTTGAAGCCCTTTCAGGTCATCAGAGCAACTCATTACATCCCTTTACCTGCCATCTCCTAACTCCTCCTATAAAACGTAATACACCAGCTCAGGCCAGCAGGTTCATCTCTGAATCAGCCAAAACCTGATTTCTTGGGAAAAGGAGTTTTAAAACCAAAGGCAGCATGTAGCAGTTCCCTGAATGCACTCCTTGCCTTGCACTTGCAGAACAGCCTAAGACAAAGGCTACACTTTTGCATTTAATATGCCTTAACAGATTTTATTCTATCAGTTCATCCTGCCCTTTTCTGAACCCATAAAAACACCCTGGGGCAACAATTTCCATGACATACTGTGTCAAGAACCTGTTCTTTTGGTTTGTTTTGGACCTGCCACTTATTACCTTAATCTGACACTCCTTTGTTTTCTTACTGGGAGGGCCAGTGAATAATACTTGCTCTTAACTTTTGCATGCTATTTACTGCTTAAAATCTACAGAGAAAGAGGAACAGACTTTTCCATTACTCCTTCTCCCTCAATGCCCCACAGGGGAAAGATCCAGAATGAAGGAAACCAGTTGGTTCCTCATACTGAAGTTATTCCATGGCTGTAGTAATCCCTGCCATTCTTCTCTAGGCCTCTTCCAGTTGTACTGCATCTTATTTAATTTTTTGAATGAGCTGAGGGAGTCACTGCAGTCCAAAAGAGTGAATAGTATTGGTTCAGTGGCATATCAATGCCTTCTGCTTTATTTTTGATTCCTTTTTTGAAGACTCCCAGCACTTGATTTGCTTTGACTGCTGTGAAGCCTTGAGCTGACACTTTCATTACAACATTCTATTGTAATTCCAAGATCACTTCCACCACCATCTCATCAGTGGAGTTGCAGGTATTACACTATACACACTGAGATCTAAGTGAAAGCAGCTTTTAAAAGGCACTGCCTATTTTACCAATTTCTCTAGATTACCATCTAGATTGCCTATTTTCAAAACAGACTGCCTATTTTACCAATTTCTCTTTCATAACTGAAAGAGCTCTCTCCACAGAGCTAGGTTTTCCATTTTCTGTTAACAAGATCAGCACATCAAGACACTGACAGATTCCAAATGGTTTTTCAGAACTAATTTAAATTTTGGAGTTTCAATTTAGTTAAAGAAAGGAACTGCAAGTATTTTTGTTAGTCAGTCTCATGGCATGTAGGCACAGGTTTTGTTCACATGTGAAATCCACTTACTTTTTCCCACAGCTGCTTCTCCTCTAGCTGCATCAGCATGTCCAGGATGTATGTCATATGGGCTGGGCCACTGAGGTCTAGGATTTCCTCATTTATTGCCACATCATCAGGCCACTCAGCTAACAAGGATGCCAGCACATGCCTGGCATACAGAACTGCAATTGCCTCATTCACACGATACAGGTAGTCCCTCACAGCCTTTTTACTCCTGGAGTCCAGCTCCTTGTGCAGGAGAATGGAACTCTTGGTGCGTCGCTGCTTGGCATAGCTGAGCTGCAGGTCACTCTCCGTATTGGTGATGAGTTTCTGGGCAACAGGATTGGTTTCTTCTGTTGCTTTATCACAGAGTACAGGCTTTGACTGCAAGAAGAGAAATGCAAGGTTGAAAATAGGCTGTCAATAATTGACTGCCTTTTGTTTGGATATCTGACCAGTCAAACTGAAGCTGAATTTACAGATGAATTTGCCAAAAACCCCACAAAAGTGGGATCTCTCACACAGCTACAGGGACATATTTCCTGAGAAACACTGTTTGAGTAAGCAGACCTCACTAGACACTGATGCATTTGTGGAAACAGCAGTTAGAATTCTAACCAGAAGTGTTAACTGAACCACTGAAGCAGACCTACAGAGGTAAAGCTACCAAGTGCCATGAAATGAGGCAAGTTGGGAGGAGATCACTTGGTCCAAATTTGACTTAAGGCTGAGATAACTTCAAAATCAGGGTTTTGTCCAGTTAAGTTTGGACAATTTCCAGGGGTGCATATTTCACAGCCTCTGTATAAGCTGTTCAAAGGCCTATTTTTTTTCTTATAATTATGTGAAACTACTTCAGGAAGCTCCTTCCCCTTTGCTATGCAACTGATAAACAGCTGTGCTGGTGGCACCACACAGCCAGGAATGAGCCCCCAAAATACAGCAGAGCTGTGGGACCCTGCTGTTGAATGCAAAAGCTAAAGCTTGCGAGCGTAGTGTCTACTTTACAAGATAAATTCATTGCTTCCTTGTTCTGCTGAACTTACTGTAAGATAACAATGATATGCTAAAACAGTAGCATGGCATAAGCTTTCAGCAATGAGATACAATCTCTCTTGTGTTAGGGGAGGAAATTACAGGCTGCAATCACAATTTGTTCTCCTGACCTGGGAATCAAGTTCTTTTTCTTCCTTAAGGAAGGAATACCAAGGAAGAAATACTTGCTTCTTGAACCTGCTCACTCATTTTGACATAAAACATCAATAACAGATTATTCCAGGTGTTTAAAAAAGATTTCTCAGGTTTGAAGTTGCTAAACAGAAGCTAGTCAATGCCAAAATTCATTATTTCCAAATTGCTCCTGGTTGTAGAGATGTCCATACCAAACAGGGTAAGATGATCATATCTGTATCCACTGCCTTGGAACTCTGCTCCTCCAGCCTCAAGCGTTTGCTGGGCTGCCACTTCTGAGCCAGCGTCCGAATCCTCTCATCTGTTGTGATTACATCCCCATCAAACCTTAACAGAGGCAAAAGAAAATCAAAAATACACAAATGTGTTTCCAAAGTAATGCAAACTCAATTAGGGCAATTAAATGCAAATTAAATCTTCCCACCTTGTTTTGGAAAGATTAAACTCTACCTATTTTTATCACGTTAACTGCTCCCTGTTTTAACAAGCCAAAGGATTTAAATGTTACAAAATCACTCATTTCTGTGAGAACATGGTGTCTCTGTGAGATGCTTTGAGTACCAGAAGCCACATGTGAGCTCCCGACTCTTCCTCAGTTCACAGAATTCAGAGCCATAGTAGCTCTTCACATGGGAGCTGCCACATAGAAAAGAGCATGTGATGTGTTTCAGAAGATGGTGACTTGCTTCCATAAATACAACTGAGCAGAAGTTTATTTCCTTACTTTTTCACACATGAAAACCAAATCTTATCCTTGGAAGAATTCCTATTCAGCACCGAGAGGATTTTAGATTTTCACCCACCACTGTTCCTCTGCTGGACCCAGACTTTCACGCACCTCTTTTGAACTTCCAGGAAAAAAGAATCTGTTCTTTTCATCTGCAACTCATACATGGCTCGAAGAATATGGAGAGGTGCATTAAGCGCATCGTGTGTCATCTGAGCAAAGAGCAAAAAGAAAGGAAAAAAAAAATGAACCACATTAGAGGGGGAAAAGAAAGATGAGTTTCTTTAAGGATGACCTAGGCATTATTCTCTACTTTGTAAGTAGAGAATTAATGAACTTAATATCTGGATTAGTAATAACGAGAAGCAATTTAGCAAAACACTGTATAATGATTTTCTAGCATTCATTAGTGTAGTTCTATTTCATTTTCTTTAGAGAATGATGCATTGAAATCATAGACCCGTACTCTGTAAATCTAGAAGAAAAACAACCGTATGAATTACCAAATGTTTTATGCAACTAGCAAATGCTCATTTACCCAAAAGGAGGTAAACTAATTTAAATACCAAGAAGCATATTTTGGTGGCTTCATCCAGGCCCTCCAGAGGATCAAGCTTATTCTGCTCTAAATCAACAGGACCAACAACAGGCTGCTCCGCATCTTGATCTTGTTCCCTGTCTTCCAGTTCAGTATCCTCCTGTTCAGCCAGGGAACTGATATCTTGCTTTGAGGAATACAGCATTATTGACAAAATCTACACAGAAAAAAGGTAGCATATGGTGTGACAGCTGTCGGTATTATTAGTTTATTTGCAATCAGCATTTTAGAAGAACATTATCAGACCTGGACAGTGCTTAACACATGCTATTTTACAAAGAAGCAACACTTAAAAAAAGAAAAACACAACTCCCAAAACACAAAACAAAACCATTTCCCACTTCACTAATGAGTTACACCTTCCATGCTGCTGCAAAGACAACTTCAGTGATTAGCTGAAAGTGCAAAGAAAGTTGAGAAAATAATTATTTAACCATTTCAGTACATCAAAGATTTGAAGATTCCAAGACAAAAACAGAGCAAAGGTGACTATCACCAAAATGCCAGTAATGCCCCTACACACCCTTCTCCTTTGAAAACAGCCCTTTGGCTTCAGCATAGTCCTAAATATGAATTAACACAACTCCTGCCTAAGATAAAACATAACTAACAGTTGAACCACACTTATCTTTCAGCAATTAACAACTACTGTGAAAGAATATGCCCACGTGTGCATTGATCTCCCCACCTGCACTGCAGCAAAACCTTGTGCAAATCATGCTTTGCTTTGAGATTATTTTCTAAATTGAAAAACAGAATTTTCAAGAAAAGTCTAAATAAAATCCATAAAACAATAATCTGAGTAGGTCTCATCCTGCAAATTTTTTTCCAGATAAAATCAGATGAGTGAAAACCAGCTCCTGCTTTAAAGAATTTAGACTATTATCTACACGATTATGATGGGCAGAAGGAGGCAGATTCAGGGATATAGTTAAGTAAACGTTTTTTTAGAGACTAATTAGAGATAATCTTGAATCTTTCTCCCTATGAGGGCAGAGCACTGCCATAACCTTTCAGGGCACTGTGTGAAGCCTGATTTTTTGCAAAATGTCACTTTTCTTACCTCCAGGTCTCGGAGAAGCCAAGTCTTACTGAAGCCAGTTCCTTTGCTACACTTCTTCACTAGAAGTTTGAGTAAACCAGACTGAAGAAAGGCAGCTTGGACCTCCTTAAAGCCATGAATCTGCACACATAGACACACACACAGAGAAATAACTAACTAAATAAGGAACAATGCATCACAGTGCTTGCAAGGCCTTGTCACACAGCCTCGGGTGTATTCCTGCCCAGATGAACTACACTGGGAATCTTTTGCTTTCATTTCCCTAAAATAAAAATTCCCACTTCAAATCCCTTAAGGGTGTCATCCATGACATGCACAGAGTAGTAACTGAGTATCTGTTTTGACCTGACAGTCCAAAAGAAAAAAAAAAAAAAATTTCCTCTTCAAATACTTCAGGAGCGAGAAAAGTGAGCTTCAACTCCATAAAACGTTATCTCTATTAATTTCTTCCTGTGCTCTCCTGAATGGCTGGCCCCCACAGAGGAGAAGCAAAACAACTTCCAGCTCAGACTCACAAAAGCTATTTAAAGCCCAGCAACATTTTCAACCCCCTATGGACTGGGCATAAAGGGATCCAGCTGTGAGAGAAACGCCCTTGTGGTAATTCCCCAGCATGCTCAGTCAATACCCAAGTTCCTGTAGCACGGGGCAGAACATCAGTTTTTATTTCTCAATCATATTCTCCGTGCCAGGTACCTTCAGAGTTCTGTAAAGCCCCTTTAGAGCGAGTGACAAGACCCAAGTTGTTTCCACTGCCTCAGCATAGCTGCTGTCCATGCTGGTCTGCAGGAGGTGGGTGGAGATGAGGACAAAGTGCTGCAGGTACTGTCTCAGCTGGGTCTGGGAATCACTGCCTTCCTGCCCACATTTCTGAATCAACTGATAGTCTTTCACTACAAGAGAGAAAAAACACAATGCACTTGATTCACTTTAAAATGTTGTGGAGTCACCTCTTAGATATGAGTAGGCTGAGACATGAGATACCCTTATTCAATTATGTTCTAATAAAGGTCTTAAACAAAAATTATCTCAGATTCCCTGAACAGTCAAGCAAGTATTTCATTTTTCAGTACAAGTTAAAAATTCCACAGGTCACTTCTGGCAACAGCACATATTTGCACATTAGCAGTACATCATGCAAAGCAGCACGTGTTGTATTTTACAAAAAAAATGGGGAAAATTCTGACCTGCAATCGATATGATGAAATAAATATTGCTGATCTTACTGTTTAAAATGCCAACAGTTAAACAAAAAGAAAAGCTTTTATATTCAAATCTTCCTTCAATATCAAAAAGCAGTTTAGTCTGTTCATTTTTCCGAATGTCTTGTACACAACTTCAGGATTCAAATCTTAGGACAACCTTTGCTTTATTAACTTCACAATATTAGGTCATACAAAACGAAAAGCCCTTTCTCCTAAAAATCCACGGATTTGTTATATATTAAATGTTTCACTTGGTCTCAAATTTCAGGGATATACAAACTGTTTTTAAATTAGCAATTGTTTTAAAACATTAAGCACAGGTTTGTAACGGATAAGACAAGCAGTACACAAATCTTAAAACAGAAACAATTGCTTCATCAAAAGTCTGTTTCTGAGATTTCTCAACTAACAGAATGGTCTCAATAGTTTTCTAAATCCTTTTCTGAATAAAGAGAATTGAAATAATTACTGCAGAAGCTTCACAATTTGGCAGTGACCTCCAAGCAGAATTTGGTAACCTATGAGCAGAAAGTCAGGCAACTTACTAAAATGGAATTCAAACTCCGCAGACCTGCACAGAGTGGTCTAGTTAACATTTGCTTTTGGGTATCCATAACAAACTGTAAGAAAACACTCTGTGATTTTCTGATAAAACAAAAATGTCACAGAACCTGTTTTTCTCTTTCGGGTTTTGATGTCTACAACCACTGCCCTGTTTTTCTCAGTGAAGTGCTTCAGGATGATCACGTTATGAGGCTCATTAGCATTGTCCATGTACACAGAACGAGTGCCCATACACAGCACCTGAAATGGCAGCACAACTTCAGTTAGGATTTGGAACACTTATTTACAGATACACAGCCATGTCTTATATTGGTTACATTTCCTTATCCTCGGTATTGTATTTTTTAGCTGAACCATTGCTTGCTGCCAGGTATTTGCTGATCTTTAGAAAATGGCAGTTCGAGTCTATAAAAGAAATGTCTACGACAACCAACTTAATGTTACATAGGCAGTGTATCAGTTATGAACATCAAGATGGAGAATGGATTGTTTTGCTTGTACAAAAGTCCTTTTTGATACTCAAACAAATGAAGCTGGTTTGCTTGTAGCAGTTATAAAGAAATGCCAGGCAAAACCAGCTCATTGTGCTTCCTTAGACCAACGTTAATTGTGTGCAAGTGGAAAGATGCAAACTCTGACACACACCAGGTTTTGAGAGTTTATCAAGGACGTCCCCAATTGATGGAATCCATAGTATTTAGAAAGAGACACCTAAAAGCTTTAACCAATTTCGTTTCCTTTAAGACCGACAGGCGCCACTTACCTCAGGAAAGCCAACCAGCACCAACAAAGTGAAGATGTTGGTGTGCTTTAGCTGGAAGGGCAGCTGCTTAATGCAGTGGTCAGTGAAAGCAGCGATCACATCGTGCCACTGCGCAGAGGCGTTCAGAGAGCGAAGGATGTCTGCCATGGAGCTCGCCCAGTCCAGACCTACACGGCTGCAAAGCAAGAGCAGGCTGCATTAGGAGGGCTGACTGCAGACTTACCTGAAGTTACTTTTCCTCAAGACAGCATGTCACTGGTAATCAGCTGCAGCTTTCAAATCATTACAGAATTGTTTTTCTAAATACTTGAAGCTTTCATGCCAGCTGACATATGAATTCTGCTTTGTTTTCCATAGAGCATAAATACTATTCTGTTTTCTGAGAGCATTTACAGTCCCAAATCGAAGTGTGCCTGAATATTGCCACTGTTAATTCTGAATTTTAGTTTAGAATTCAGAAGTTTCTGTTTGCATGGCAGCAAGAGGTTTATTTCCCATGTATGTGACTACCTGCTTACTCTGTGGATCACACAAATAACCTACAGGGACTGGTCTCCTCACACTAAAGTTAGTTTTTGAGAAAATCCTTTCCCTCAGCTTATGATCTGGATATTCTCTCTTTAAATTTCATATGCTTTTCTATTTGTTTATGAACCCTCCCTGTAAAACACAGCTGCAATAAAAAATAAGTCACATTTAACAGGCATGGCATTAATCTCTGAATGCTTGAGTGCCTTCTCAGGATCTTCAAATCTGTCCCTCCCTGCTATTTCCAGTGCTATTTTCCTATAAAAAAGCTTTCTCTCGAATACTCTCACATAGAAGGGCCAGATCCAGAACTCAGCATTGGTGACAGTTACGTGACACATCCTCCTTTCCCAAGTTACACAAGAGATTTGTAACAATGTGAGAGAATTAATGTCACACAAAAAATAAAGGACTGCATTTTTGGTTTTCCTCATGGTTTCCAAACCTCACTTCCTCCTCCACGACATGCTGTGTAGGTAAGCACAGGAAATCAGGCCACTCTTCAGCAGCCAGCCTTCTTCTGGAGGGAAATTAAGATTCCCACTGCAACAAGGGCTGCAGATGCTAAGCCCCTCCCTTGACCAGGGTACAGGGTTAATTACCTTTCTATTAAAAAGCCTCTATGCACGAGGCACAGATGAAAGAAAATAACTATTCAGCAGAGATTAACTAATTGGGTTAAGGTAAGAAGCACCTGTCTAAACACACAGCTCCCAGACTGAACAGAAGATGAGTTGTCTTCCATCCTTCTGGCACTGTAGACCCATCTCCTGGTACAAACAAATTATGTTTGGCTGAAAGGATTTTAGTCACAGCAGCATCCACTTCTGCAGGCATAAGCCTGAGGATTAACTGGCCCAGGAGTCCCAAGGTTAAATGATACGTTTCATTCAGGTGGCCAGCATTTGAGATTACAACATGAAACATCAGTGGGAGTATTTGTTCCAGGTTGATCAGAGACATTGTGGAGCCCTGTGGAGAGAGAAAAATCTCAGTGAGGCAGGGAAAGAAAACAAGATTTTTAGGCAAAGTCAGCACATGCAAAAGCTTCTGTTCTAAAGGTCTTTCAAATGGGACAAAAGGAATGAGAAACTACATTCCTACTTTGGTTACTGGCCTGTTTGTGTGACCTGACATGTGAAGTTAAACTGAAGATTTAAACTCTGCTGAACAGTTAAGACACTACTTCACAGATACAAAAATTCCCTTCCCTCTCCTCTCACCCAGGAACAAACCCTTACATTCCTTAGTGATGTCAGTGTCTGATGACATTCTAATTCACATTTCATAACATGTAAGCAACAAGGGCCCATATCCCACATTTCATTCCTATGAATTTTATTCATGTTATTTGTGCACCTAGAAAACTACCCAGACAGAAGTAAAAAGAACTAACTGATTTGAAAGGTGGTAACATAGCTGCCAGCAATCCCAGAATCCTCTTCTGAGAGCATTCAGCAAAAACTTGTTCCTGGCTAGGTATTAAAACCTTCTCTGTTGGCTTTTGGGCTGCATCCTCTGAGAGGGAGTCACCTGCTTTTAAATAAAAACAAAAGAAGAAAATCCCCAAAGTGACGTTAAAAATAAAATAAATAAGTGATAGCTTAATTTTTATAATTCAAATCTAAAAAATAAATAGAAATTATAAAAAGAATTATTACAATTTGAAAAGAAAGTCTTTATAAAAGTATATGGAAGACAGAAGGTAAAGGAATTTATACCATCTAGTAAAAACATATAAAGGACAGTGCTACAGACAGATCCATTTAACTATCATAATTCTTACAATCCCTGTCTTTAACAGGGTAACACACTTAATTTGTGGTTCCAAGTGCATCAGAACACACAAGTGTTGTGTTAGCCCAACAGGAACTATAATTCCTATAGATGGGTAAATATTTGTGGAAATCTACTCTGATTTCCAGACTCCTTTAAACTGACTGCAAGGCTGTTTTTCAAAGCAATGTCTGGCAGGTTTTCACAAAGCAGACATAGGCATTTGAAAATAGGCAAAACTGGATTAGGAATAAAAAGGACAGCTGTTTGTTTGCAGATGAATGGATATTTCTGTGACAGGGAAAATAAGTAATCATTTTTTACCTGCTGGAGAAACATTCCTATCCACAGACAATTCTGACTCTTGTCTCACAACAGCTTTCTTTGCAGAGACAGTTTTGATTTCCATTTCTTGTTTTCCTACTTTATCTTCTGCAGGAGACTGGATTTCCCTGTGACTATCTCCTTCCCCCTAAAAATAAAACAGAAGTACTAAAAGATTAAAAGAAAATTTAATATGTGCAGGAACAAGTATGGAAAGAGGTCAGTCATCTGCACTTGACAAACATTTTTCTTTGAGTATCAAAACCTTTTACTGAAGAATGTCTTGATGTATTCACGTGTCAAGCTTCCATACAATTAAATTATCGTTTTTTATTTTGCTCATATCTCTCTGCATAAAATTATTACACTATAATAGTTTTAAACACTGTATAAAACTGTAGGAAACTCATTCTCCTACTTAACAGTGCTAACAACCAGGGGAAATGACAGCCCCTTCACAAAGAACAAGACATGCCCCTCTACTCCAACACTTTTGTGAATCAGTTCAGAACAAGAAGGTTTTGATCAGCCAGATCTAATGAAAAAAATAACTATCCCCTTGCCCCTTGACTTTTACCTATAAATGAAATCATTACTATCCCTTATTTCAGTCCCCCATTCAGAATAGGCTGTTTAAGCATCTGAAGATGCTTAATATCAGATCACCTATCTGATTTCAGGAGTTCTGGAAATAACAGGTACTTACACTACGATGCACCAAAGAGCCTGTGCTGGGTTTCTTGTCTCTTCCCTTCCCTGCTTTATCACCAGGATGGCTTTTTGGAGCACTGTCTGTGGGAGGACCGCCTGAGACAGTGTCACTCGCTGAGAAAGACTCATCTTCTGGTAACATGCAGAGGAGAGCTAAATTTTTCAGTCCTGGGACCATGAAAGTTATAAAAGTTATTTAGCTGTTGAGTGGTAAGACAGACAAAAAGCAGAACTGAAACACTTTAAAAGAGAACTGCAAACTTCTCACACACTTCTTTTGAACATTAACTGCATGAAAAACATGTTTTCCATCAAGCTCATATAATTATGTAGTTCCATTAAATACTAGTGATGGACAGGTGGTGACATCTTCCACCTCAAAGATGCCACTGGGATAGAGGTCTTAATTTAAGAAAGCAGTAGAGTGTAAATTATGAATAGCAAATGAAATTAGTCTTATTTTTCAATCTTTTGACCATGTGCACAATAGAACTGTATATTGTAAACAGATTAATTAATGAGTATGCATAAGTATTCGGTGGTGGTGGTATTTCAGCTGTATTAGAGCTGCTCACAAAAACTACCAGCAAACTTACTTGAATTTTAGTCTAGAATTTTGATACCTTCAACATAGGTCCCTACTGTATCACTCTATTTTCTGCAGTAGGTCTTTGTTCACAGAAACCTCCATTTCCAGACAAATGAACACCACTGCCAAAAATTTATACCACAAACACGGTTAAAAATCTCTTCCCAAGAGATGCAGAACAAAAAGCTTTTTCCACCAAGTTATTTGCTGTCCTTCAGCTGTCAGTGATACATTACTAACAGAACATGAAGCTGTACTGACTGATCCCTTTACAACAGCTAAGATGGAAAAAAAAACAACCACAGACTTGCCAAGTTGTCTCCAATGTTTATGTAAGCATAAAATTAATTTTCTCAAGCACTCAATTTTCCATGTTCCAATGACCCTGAACGACACTTGTTCTACATTTGCTTTCTACATAAACAGTTATTCTCAGTGAAGTACACAGTAGCTTCCCCTTTCCTTTGGAAACTTTGAAGTGAGTAACCACAGACATTTCTGACCCTTGTAGAAAGCATTGTTCAGAGCAGGAGGAGCTGACTCACCTTTTCCGTGCTGTGCTTTCATCAGGCAGTCCCCAATGAGCTGAATGCACTGATGCTGCAGAACTCTGGCATGACTGAGGACCTGGGGATCCAGTTTCTCTCCTTCTACTTCCTCCCCGTTTGCCAGATCTGCACTGTAGAGAGTCAAGGCAGCAAACAGCAGCCAGGAATAATTGTGGACGTAGGGCTGGATGAGGCGCTGCCGGTCACTGATTCGGATGGTCACCATGGGATACACCGTGATGCTGTGGGTGGGCAAGTGGCTGAAAGGAGAAGGGACATCATTCAGGAATGCAGCTGGTGTTTTGCTAACCAACATAGTCAGTCAGTCAACACAAAACACCTTCACAGGAAACCACTTAAAACCCAACACATTCCAGAGGTTCAAACTGTGGACCTGGTTTTCATGACCTCTGGTGTCAAGCGCTGAAATTGTTTTCCACAACAGTGATCATCTCTTCTATCCTGTCATACAGGGCTGGTAACTCCTGCAGCTTTCCCAGCCACATCCACAAAACAATTGCTACAACAATTGTCAAAGGACACCAAAGAAATGTTCTGTTGTCAGACACAGCTTTATAGGAAGCACCATGAGAAGGACTGATTGTATTTAGCTACTATTGTATTTAGCTGTTGTCTTTCTGCCATGTGGGGGAAAGCAAATCATATTTTTAATACCTGTCAGAGTATTTTTTTGCATGATAGCATCCATAGCAAAGGTCAAAGTCATCACACACATTGCAGTTCATTCTCCGACCTATGATAACCCCTTGGCAGTGATCACAGGCATATTCCATGTTCACCATTTCATGGTCATCCTCATGTCCTTCAGGTTTAACTCCACCTGGAAAGAAAGATTTCCCTGTAAAATCTTTTTGAGAAAGGACCTTTCCTAATTTCAAGTTCACATACGTATTAGGGAAAGAAAAGTTAAACATTTCCAAAGAACCCAGAAGAAAAGTGTTTGACTTTATTTTGTGTATAATTTACAAGACACTATTTTGGCTTCAAATACAGGGTTTTGAGGGGTTCTTTAATGGTTCTTACCAAGGAAACAAGTTTTGCACAGATCCATGTCATTGCACTGCAGACAGCGGTAGCGATGCCACGGCGCAATTTCATCACAGCCATCGCAGGATATGTCCACGTTTAACAGGTCACAGTAACGAGCAACAAACATGTGCATCTACAGCAATAAATCAACACAATTTACTTGAGTATTATTTTCTGACTTTGAGAAAGCTTCAGACAGAAAGCAGAACACTTCCCCTGCCAAAAATGAAAAGGGATCTTTTAATCATTTTAGACTCTTGAAAGTCTACAGCGATCCAACTCATAAAAATTCATTATAAACCAGATTCCCTTCTCCCCTTTAGGCTTTTAAAGGTCTCTTATTTACCCCTTCTGCAGATAAATATACAAAACATGAGGTCACCTTTCTCTGCTTCTCTGGGTCAGCTTGAGCTATCTTTTCATACCAGGTCTCAAACATTACATCTTGACATTCATCCATCCATTCACAGTTTTGCTTGTAGTCTGCAATTTCGTCTTCTTCACTCCACTGACTGAAAGAAAAGCAAGCTTAAAATTAAGTTTGAATGCAATCAGGCTTTCCTTTAATAAAGCTTTACTTTTTAATGAAGAACAAAGTGCTAGAACATGCTAATAAAAACAGAATTGTGAGAGATCCCTTTCACTTGGTTAACAAATGACCATACAGACACCTGCTTCTTGCCTCTGTAACATGTTCTTAAGTACATATGGGGACCATAAGGCAAAAATCAGGAAAATCTACTCTTACAAAACAGCTTTTGGAATGCTGGCAGATCAGATCAGATGTTTTAAACTTTTTTGGCCTTCACATTTGCTCATGTGCAAGTACAACTACTATAAAATTGCCACATGAAGGTGTTAAAAACATTTAACATTCATCAAGGCAAGAAACAGCATTATCTACCTCCTGCTACACTGCTAAACAAGCAAAGTGTTCCAGTAGTAATCAGGTTAAAGATAAAATTTCAATAGTTTTTGCACCAGCAAAAAAATTCAAATACTTCAGGTTAAGTCACTGCATACTGGCCAAAATTATGCCATACTTGTTAATAGTACTCTTACTGCTTGCTCCAGCATGAAGTTCAGGAGCCTTTCTGGGTAAAATGGAATCAGTATTTAGTAGCATGTGAAAGCTGCATTTCTCCTGACTCACCAAATGACACTGTCATGGATACTGATGTTCTCCTGTGATGTCGTCATGAGCAGATGTGGCAGCTGGATCTCAACAAAGAAGGAAAGATCACTGGGCTCCCAGCTCATATCCAAGAGGTGGAGGAGAGCTGTCTGCACACAGGATAAGGCAGGAAGCAATGACCTAAATAAAAACAAAAGACATTAAAACATGACAGCTCTAAAGCTGACCTAAAGTTGACAGACCTAGAGCTGAAATTGTGTGTGGGGAGAAAGGGCAGAAAAACCACTACACTCTGATTTCAGGCTTTACTATGCATTAAAGTTATCCTGTGGCAGGAACTCGGGTTTATCAAAGTATTCAAGTTACACAATTTAGGAAGTACAGACTATGGAATTCAAAATAAAGATGGTTTTCTTTCTGGATTCAGTTAAGATCAAGCTAATGCTGTTGCCTGAGCATTAGCAAGAGGGTTTGTCTCCTCTGCAGTACAGCATTTTCTTGGTATTTGCAGGAATTTGTTCTCTTTGAAACCTTTTCGACATTTTCACTTGAAACTGAACAAAGGACTTGAAAGTTATTGTCCGAGAGACTGACATTATAGCCATAAAATTCTCATTTCTCTAGGATACATGGCTATAAATCCTCCAAATTCTAACCAGAATGTTGCCAAAACATGAGTTTTAACATTAAAGCATGGCTGCAGAATTGCCATGTTTCTTGCGGTATTACTCTTGCCCAAGTACCCCACGATAAATTTGCCATTTCTAGGATTTTACTACTAAGCTTCAGAGACACACTGCAGAATTGTAACTACAAAATGCACTAAGTCAGGTTTTTAACACTGATAAATTACTTGTGCTTTCCTTTATTCATTTAGTAATAAAAAGCTAACTTGGCTTTTTTGATCACAAGATCAAGGCTCCTTATTTAGTTCTGTAAATAATGGAAAGTATAGTCAAAATTAATTAAGGCTTTAAATGACAAATAACAAATGACAAGGGAGGAGGAGTGGAGGAATGCAAAAAAAAAATCACATAAATAAAGCAAGCAATGTACTGTACCTGTCATTAATTGTACTAAATCCCTTCACAGAATTTACCAGGAACAAAACAAGCTGATAGTAGGACTCTCGAATCTCTTTGTGTAGCTCAGCACCACAGCCTTCCAAGTTTCCAAAGTAGCTGCAAATTAAAGAGTCAGTTTAGTAGCCTAGAATTCACTGTGATATTTTAGGTAGTATGATTTGTGCAAATTTTACAAACAGGCCCTTTTTAACCCCTCCCCAAAAGTGGGAAAGATGTTAGTTTTATTTAAAAATGCAGTCTAGAAGTTTCAAACAAAAACAAAAGAATCCTGTACCAGGAATCAGAAATGAAGAAACAAAACAGGCAAAGAGAATATTCTCACAGCACCAAGAAGAGAACATGCCTTGAAATTAAAAAGTTGCTTTACAAAAATCTAATCAAGATCTTAAAGGAAATTAGTGCATTGCAAGATGACCACAAAAGCTCCTGACAAGTGAAAAGCCAAGTGACAGAGTTTTGACAGCACTGGCCACAGAAACATAGAAATCAGACCTGAACATGTTCATGGCATGAACAGCTGGGCAACTAAGTCCCACTTGAAAATAATTATTAATTTTTGGGTTTTTTTAAATGAAGTATACAATATATGCCTACTAGCCTGAAAACTAAACCTCAAGTCTTATTTTTATTATCCACATGGATTAAAAAGCAGAACTTTCTATTCTTGTCAATACACATGCCTGGAGGAACACAAGAACTAAGATAGTAAATCACATGGCTGAGATTTGCCTAAATAATTACTTACTTTGTAAAATCTTTCTGACAGGCTAGAAGTTCTAGGAGAAAAAGTACACAGGGTGGCTGAAAGCAATGTGGCTGCCCAAGCGAGTCGAGGCACTGGCGGATGGTCTTGAGCACTTCCATAATACTCTGCCCTTGGGATTTTCTCAAAGCAAGAACCTTTAAAACACTGAAAGCAAAACATGTAAGTGAAAACGTCAAAAACACTGTGCTTAAAACAACACAAATAAATGACAATTCAAGAAGTGCTTGATTAATTACACAATTGCTTTGTATCTGAATTTCCAACTGTATTTCAGTGTATTAGTTGGAGTGAGTGATAAAGCTCTGAATAGAATCCAACTCTTCCTGCATCACTCCATGTTTTAGAGCCCAAAACAGACAAGCTGAGAATTGGAAGTCCCTCTTTTGATTTATGTTTTCAGAATACCAGGTAATTTAATGAGAGATGCCACTCCTCTCTATTTGGTACCAAGGATTGGTAATGGTGATACACCACGTCTTTGCTGTTTATAGATAAAAAGCAAAACACCTCTGCAAACACATCTCGGGTGTTGCCTTGATTTTCACAGGTCTTCAATGTTTTTAATTCTGTAGATAGAGTTCTCACGCACTTTCTGTAAACATAAGCCATGTTATGCTAACGGCCTGAGATGTTTTCATTCTTTCTCCTAAGGCGGAGAAGTTTGATGGATTTCTCCTTTGACCTATGTGGTTGAGGGGTGGTAATTTCACCCTCCAATCCATGGTGTTTTCTAAGATTGTATAAATAAAGGAGTGCCGGTCCTTTCTGGGCTTTTTGGCATCCTGATCCTGAAACTGGCCTGCGTGTGGTTCCTTCGTGTTCACGTGCGACACTCGGGAAGCAAGACAATAAATTGCCAAGTGACTGTTTTTCACATTCTGTTCTATGTGATAGAAGCAAATGAAATGAAATAGTACTGTCTGAGCCCCTACATGCTTGTGAATAACTGAAGTTTGATTTGTAAGTCTGACAACTGTTCATATACAAAATATTCTGCAATATTATCTTGCTGCTAAAATGTTTTATTCCACCTGAACAGGTGTGAAGACAAGCTTCTGTATAGTATAGCTGACAACATTTTCAATTTGCTTACCTTTCATGTGAAAGTGATTGATCCTTAATAAAGTCTAATATGTTCTTCAAAATAGGATATTTTTCCTTCACAGTAGGCACAGCTCTTGGCTCTTCCATTGATCTGAACGACAGCAGCCTCAGTCTTCCACGGCCGAGCTGAGACTTCCGTGTAGGCGTGGAAGGAGGTGATGACACATCTTCTTGCTGTGAAACTGTATTTTCAACAGGCTTACTATGAAATGCAGATGCAGCTTCTGCTTGGTGGAGGTCTGGAATTTGTTTAACTTTCAGATCAGACTGTGACGTTTGGCCCCCCTCTTTTGAAACAGGGTGAGTTTCTGCACTGGATGACACCGACTGTGCTGCCTGGAAGTCCATGTCCACAGCTGATCCTTGTCTTTGGCATTTATCACTCACATACTGCTGGGGATCATCCATGTCTTGGGCTTCCAAACTGTCTGAGGCAGAATCTTTCCTCTTTGCTCTTATGGGCAAAAAATTCAGTAACAAAAGGCTCTTCTGCATACAGAGTTTTGCTGCAGCAAAAAAATGGAGGAGTTAAAATCACAATAGAACAACAAACTTGCTGTCTTATGCTTAGGAAGACAGTGATTTATTTCTTCTCAGTTGAGACAGCTAGAAAATACTGTTTTTCTTGTTATATTGATCATGATGCTATCAGTTGCTTCAGTTCAGATTTCCTAATGCTAAATCTGAATAATCACACTGGACCATATGAAGTATAGACTAGTCAATAAGAACACATTTTGTTCTAATAACCATCAACTGCTGTTCTAACATCAGTTAAGTGTGGTAAGAAGTAACGACAAAAACAGATGAACGTGTTTGGAACCAGGTGGCCCAAGTGAGAGGTCACTCCCTGCAGAATTTTCTCACTGTTTTCTGCAAAGAATAGCAGAATACAATCCCAGATAGTTAATCCAATGTACACTAGGTTATCTCTTAAGGTATGAAAAAGTAAGCCCAGTTGCTAACTTACCTTTCACAGCAAAACCAATGTCTTCAGCTTTACCAGGCAATGCTTTCCTAAGCTACCTGGAATGCTCCTACATACAAGGCAACACTCACCGAGAGTTTCTGGGTTCACCTCACTTGCTTCTGTGTTCTGCTTCTCCTCAGCATCATTTCCCCTCCCCATCAGGGATTTCTGCTTCATTTCCAACTGTAGACAGGACGTTAATATAGTTAAAATATGATTCTCTCTGTGTATCTATACAGCAAGGCAGGATGAAGACTGTAATGATTGAAAGGAATTTAATCTCAGGAATAGATGACAGTAGTTACTATTCCCAACCTCAGAGCAAACCACCCAGGAGCCTAAAAGAGCAGCACCTGAACTGTCAGAGCAGTAACAGCCTCACCCTGAGCTGCTCAAGCTTTGTAGGCTGAGACCATTCCCTGTCTCGTGACTAGATGTGCATCAGTCCTCCAAGGAAAAGAAGGCTTCTTCTTTAACCTCAGCACTCAGGAAAATATATAAATCTAGTTGTGAGATAAAGTTCTCCAAAAACATGTCACCTCACTATCGAGCTCTGTCAGATGCAAACATCACCTGTCATGCAATGGGTAAAGGCAATTACTCATCTTAACATGCATCTGCACCCATTGTAACTCTTGGACATCAACCTGCCAGGAATTCTTAGGCAGAAAAGAGGAGGGAGAAAGTCACAAGACAATAGAATGATGTTTAAGACACACTTCTTTCTATTATATATCTCAAAATAACTTCAATTGCAATGTAAGAATCTTTCTAATTTACAACATACATTCTTGCTAAAATATACCACAAATTAATTGATTTTCAGTCAAATTCAGTTGTACCTACTCATGATGACACATCTGGGGCTGAGGGAAGGAGGGGAGTGTAAGGATGCATTTAAACATTTAAGTCCAAAGTTTCAAAGTAAACCTATGTTCTTTCTAAAGTGAAACAGCTGATGTAGAATAACTGAGGGAAAAATTGTTCCACCCTACTCCTTAAAATTGCATTGGAAAGTACTAAAGTAAATGACATTATTAGAGATCCTCCTGAGTGTTCTTACCATCCATATTCTAATGGAATCAGCCAGGGAATATACTTGTGCAAACTCATCACTCAAAGGCACCTTGCCTCCACTGTTGACTGGAAATGAGAGAAAGAAGAGAGTCCTGTTTATTTACAGCTCCATTTTTATACAACTATTTAACTAAGATTATGCTACAGCCTTCCCTTCATCTCTTAGTCAATACTTGGAATTATACCTGCAAGAAAAAATAGAGAATAAACCTGCCAGCTTTCATACGTCCTAAATACATGAACTGCACCTTGAATGATTTCTTTACAAAGTTAATTTATGAGTATCTTTCTCATCTCTTCCCAAAATTGATGCCTGAAGCCATGGAAAATAAAATCCTCCCCTATGCATGCAATAGCACTGATGCAAACATCAGAAAAATCAACGGATGTTTAGTATTAACTTAAAGCTCTATAGATTTATTTGTTTTCTCTACTATTTTACACTATGAATTTCTGGAATGGACTTTCAATACCAATTTGCAAAAATTAAAACCCTGACAAATCAGTTTCTGTTCAAACTGGCCTGACAATGACTATGGAGAAAATGACATTCAGTCTTCCCTCTTCCATTTTCCCTTTCTAATTGTTTTCCTGTATTCTTTTCAGCATCCCTTCTCTAAACTTCCAATAGCACAGGTGAACACAGGTCCTGAAATGAGTCTGCCCCAGCATGACCAGCAGAGGAAGATACCGACAGAACAGTGGGATGGATTTCTTAAACACTCATTAATATTTGTCCAGTTTTCAATGTCACTCAGAAAATTAGCTCAATTGTCACACAGACAAAATGACTAAAGGCAGTAACCACATTAGTCATCAAGTCAGTCTTTGTGTCAGTCATTTTTACTCATAACTTTAGAGCTCAAAAAATAGATCAATCATTTTATGAAAATGTAAAATGTTTAGTGTCAAAATTATGACAAAAAGTGAAAAGCCTAAAATGAAATCCTTCAAAACCAAGTAACATCTTATTATCCAATACTTCAAACATATCAATAAACTTAATGGAAGGATGCTGTAAGTCAAAAAGTTGTTCATTTTACCTGCTGAAAAATACATAAATTGTAATACAATGGCTAGTAAGTAAAAAGCAAAACACTACCTCGTATTAGAAAAAAAAATTAAGTATTTATTTTGAGGATGGCAAGGTTGATTTCCACAGAATGGTATTCTGGGAGATAATTTACACCACCTCGAACCCCAGCAGTTAATAAAAGAAGTTGTTGCTGGCTTTTTAGAAAAGGTACAATGTAGAAAATGATCCAAGAACCGCTAATAACTGGAGCCACATTGTTCTGAATTAAATCCCCAGAGCACATCACTACTCTCTTTAGGTATAGCTCTACAGAATTAGTAGCTTCTGATAGTTATTAATATTTTGCCAGTGCTCTGAAGACAAAAATATATGTTAATAAAAAATAAACACTCTAGAGAGAAAGCTTACCTAGTCTGCCTAAATGACACCTTTATACAGAACAGCTTCTTTAAATTGCCCCATTAAACTGATTTTTAAATGTTATAAACTCAGTTGCAAGAGAGCCTTTTACAAACTTTAAGTCTTCATTATTAAGATAGTCTAATAATATTAGAGTTACCATATTTTTGAAGCTTCTCAAATAAATCTGGAGTGAGATACACCAAAGCAGCAAATGTTGAGTTCACAGCTTGATCAACAGTAGAACCAGCAACTATATCTGTCTTTGGGGTCTGTTTTTTACATGCCTGTATAAGTCCTTTGAAAAGTTCAGATTTTTGCCCACTGAAGTCCTGGGCAGGATCTGATTTTGCAAAGTCGATAAGAAAGTTACGGCAGATGTCATGGGGAGAGCTCCGAGCCTGCAGAGAGGGGTACAACACATTAACTTCAATATTGGCTGAGAAAAAATGTAGCAATGAGCTGCAACCGTAAGTCAACTTGCAGTTTATCCACTGCAGTTGAGCAAACTGATCAATGAAAGACATCCCTGCACAAGGTTCGTGTTGAATTAGATGATTTCTGAAGGTCCCTCCAAACCATTTTACGATTCCATGAAAATGGAAACTAATAAAGGGCACAGAACAACAGTTTCTTCCCTCCTTGATGTTTGAACCCAACAGCACAAATGGTGACAAGTTTAGCACAGCAGCATTGCTTAAGGGCATTCCAACTCCATAAAGCCAAAGGAGCCCGTGTGATACGCAGGGATCTCATGCCAAGGGAACACAGGCAGTGGGTGAGTACCTCTTTTTTGTCCTGATGCTTGGTACTGGTTTGCCTGGCTCCCGGGAGTGCCTCAGGACACATCTGATGCCTGAAGACAGGTTTCCATAGAGGAGAATTAAGAACTGATGTTACTTTCAAAGGAGGCAAGTCTGCTTCACTACCTAATTCTGCAAGAAATTCAGAACAGACCCTTCAGTTACTAAATAATTTTCTTCATTTTTACAGATTAATGAAAATGATAAATGTTAAACATCCAGTAGGCAAAAAACCTGAAACACAACAAAAAGTTAAGGAAAATAGACTGAACAAGTAATTTAACAATGTTCTCTGTTTTTCTAACATGGTAGAGAAAACTGATGTACCCTTTCATTAATGGCAGCATCGATATCTTATAGTGACAATGTTACAATATGGAAGGATTTTAAATTAAACATTTTCACTGTATTATAACTACAGAACTTTTCTAATTTAAAAGAGTTTAAAAGCTTTCTCTCCTACTAAAGACCTAATTTGTTATATGAAAGCATGCTCATATTAAGAAAGGAAGATAATATTCTCAAACACTTCAATTAGTTCCCTGAATTCACAGGTAAACAGCTGTCCAATTTTCCAAGGTAAACATGGACCACCTGATTGGAGCAAGAACTCTTTAGCCTTATTTAATTTCTCCAAAGTGGTTGATGGATTCGGATTTAGGAACCTAGAGAGAAGTGTTCTTGTTTTTAAATTAAAGAATAAACATATTTTTAAAAAATTTTTAAAAATTTATTTTACTTATCTTTACAGGCCAAAATCCTAAGTGTACTTAACTACTGGAATTAACCAAACTTAATAAGTGAATTCAAATTTCATTCAATACCAAATGCTCATGTGAAACTTTTAGAATCATTTGTGTCCTGAGCTCTGTAATTTTTTAAGTGTGTTGGCTCCGTATCCACACTGCCAATGTGGGGTGGATGACAGCATCAGGGAACCAATTTTAAAATGAAAAAAAAAAACAAACCCATATTACTTCATCAATGTAATTTAGCTTAGCAGGATTACTTCCACATGTCCACATCTTCCATGGACTCATAACACAGCAAGTGTTCCATGTTCATTGTGAGAGAAACACAAAAGGAACTTCATTTTCACAGGGGATCCTCAACATAAAGTCCTTGTACCTCCTCCTCTTTGCACGGATTGCAGCTGTGGGCTGCGAGAGGCACTCACCTCGCAGGGACCTGAGGGCCATGCTTCGGGAAGCCAAGCGCCCCATCAGCCGGGAGACGAGCAGCTGTAAATCCAAGCCCCAAGACACGGCAACGTCTGGGAGGCCGTAAGCAGTGACGGAAAACTTGTAGCCCCACTCATTATTACTGCTGTCAGAGTGAAAGAGAAACTGCAGCCGTGGGCCAGCCTTAAAGGTCACTTTCTACAGAGCAACAAAACAGTCATTTTGCCAAATGTACATGACAGGAAAACATTTCAGGGTAATGAATTCCCTTCAGCAACTCTGGGGTTTCAGTATTATGTTCTGGCCATAACAGATCTAATTTCCCCCACCATCTCAATGAGAAACCCACAGTACTAGGCAGGTAAAATTTCTATTCAAGAGCTTAATGAGCAATTTTATATATGATTGAGCTTTAAAAGTCAGAGCAACAAAACAGAAGAGCAGCATCCCATTTGAAGACAGAGCACAGCCCCAGGAAGGGCCACGTTTGTCCTATGATATAAAAACTTGCAAGGGCAGAGCAAGCTTTACCCATGTATTTTGGCAGTTAAACATGATTATTCCTTTTCACTTTAACTGACTGCTCTTTTGAAAACAGGAGCAAAGACAGATTCTTTACCCATCCACTCATTTTATTTGCAGAATTTCAGACTTTCTTCCCCATCTCCTCCCCCCCACCT
Organism: Oriolus oriolus; assembly: GCA_013400235.1. Taxonomy (NCBI): domain Eukaryota; kingdom Metazoa; phylum Chordata; class Aves; order Passeriformes; family Corvidae; genus Oriolus; species Oriolus oriolus. Next base: position 24,604 of record VXBT01005673.1, on the reverse strand, counting down.
AAGAAACCTAAAAAACACACCATACACAAAAGCACACATCCTTTTATATAAAAGGTTTCCACAGGAATCATAAGGACTTCCTAAGACTGGCTAAATAATTTGGTTCAGAATTTTAAAGGTGCTCACCTTAGGCCACTTCTCAGTGCCAACCTTTGTATCGTAACGAGTTTTTGCCCCTCTGGCATCAGTAAACTCCAGGTAATCATACCTGTGAAAATTGCAATTCATTACTTCTAAATTTACTTTTCAAGTTTTGGGGGAGAATGTTTTTGCTTTTGGATTTTCACAAGTGCTGTATCTAAGTGCACCCTGTCACTTCTTTCTGAACCACACCTTCATGTGACTGCTAAGGAATTTATTTCATGTTTCAATGGAGAAGTCCCAGCAAACACAGATCTGCTGTCCTGCAGGACTTTGGAACTGGTCATGGGTGCCAAATCTAACATCTGGTAAACGCTTTAACTAAGCAGTAGCCTGATGTGTTACCAAGAGAAACCAAGCCAACAGAAAGAGGGCAAAATAAATACCACGAGCACAAACTGTGGTGGTCACAGCATTATTATAAAATAGATCAATGCCAAAGGAAACAAAATTCATATGAACAGCATGTCTGTGAATTTGCCAGGAGAGGTAGCTTTCAGCACAAGATCATTCAAAAATACACATTGTGCTCTGCTCTGGACAATGCAGAAATTGAAATGGCATGTGTGGAGTGCACACTGAAACATGAATTGCCCTTCTGCAAACAGACACTGGAATTCAACACAGCACAAGATTAAATTACCTCCTTTCAGTTTCACATTTTTCATCAAATTCCACCTCAAAGTATGTTGCCCCATGACACAGGAAGACTGAGACCTCGTGGCAATTATTTTCGTAGTTATGAGGTGATTCCATTGTCCAAGTTCGCAATACTACAGGCTGCTCCTGCTGCCAGCTTTCCATGTCCATCTGTGCAACAAAAATGCATTCTTTAGATACAAAGGCAAGAAAAAAATTAATTACCACACCAGATTTTTAAGAGTATAATTTCAAGTTGCCGGATGTGCATTCCAAATGGCATTTAAAAGGCTACAGCACTGATTTACTCTGAAACTAGTTCTGAAGACATCCTTGGTAATCATAATTAGGAAGCACTTCTAAAGCAAAATCCACCCAGTCTACTGCAGGAGGAGACTCAGGAGGAGACTGTCTCACCCACAAGTGACTACAAGTCTCCAGTCATGACAAAAAGAGTCTGGATGACTAATGCAGATTGAAACATCTATGCTACAGACATACAGACTTTATTTGCATCACCACAAGCAGTGAAGCTAAAAATGTTAAGCATATACTATTTTTAATTTGTTTTCCTCTTTACCCTCAGAATCCCCTCCTTCCTATCTACCTTCCAGGCTGCTCATTCCAGTTGCACTGTCTGATCACTTTGCCCATCTCCCATATCAGTATATGGGAGATGGATCAGTAGATATGTTTCTAGCTCTTCACTCAACATTTCATTACACATCCCACACTTTTAGAAGCTTTCCAGCTCTTTTCCAGTGCTCACTAACAGAATCACCCGAGTTTTCTATGTCTTTCTTGCAATTTTGCTTTTGTTTCACTGTGTTTAATAGTGCCTGTGTCTTCAGTTACCTTATGAGGTTCACTACAAAGGCTTTTCAGTGGTTCTATCAAAGTGCTGAATCCCTGTAGCAGAGTACAGTATGGAATGTCTAAAGTGCAAAAATCCAACAAGAAGATGACCTAGGAGCAAACAGAGGTGTCATGAAAATGCCAGAATCACAGCCATGCCACCCAGGAACAGGATAAAATCCCACTGTTCACTTACCAGTTGACGAGTTGCCATAGCAAAGACAGAGCTACTTATTTTTTCTACTATTGTTTTGCCGCTATATTGAGATAAGAGTGACTGCAAAATTGTTCTGATATTTGACAGGAACTGGCCCACATCTAAAGAGAAAAAAAAAATCCTTAATAGCCACCTCAAGGATTTGCTCCCACAATGCACCTTATCAAACATTAGATGCATAGTGATGTGCACAAGGACAAATACAGCAGGAAAGGATCTGCTGCCCCCAAGGCAGCAACATCCAACACTTCAGAGAAGTTTTCTGTGATAATTCTATTGTGGACACAGCTGTGCTTACCAACAATATCACAGAAAAAATAAGTGATGAGTAATTTCATCAAACACCCCAAGACTGTTTCAACAACCTCCATGTCTCCAGTAGCCTCCATACACAGCTAAGAAATGCAGCTGAAGTAACTAGTGAGGGTAGGAATTTTTAGCTACAGCCTTACTCCGTTTTTAAATGTAAGACAGGAACACAGCAAATTTATTTATATACAAATAACATAAATATGATGTAATTTTACATCAAATTACACCTTTGTTAAGTATTTGGCCCAATTAACTACTCAACACTGAGCTGCTGCATTAAAGAAAACTAACAATGCCCCCCACAAAAAACCCAACAAAATCCCTTAGATGTATCCACCTTCTTAAGCAAGTTCCTTTCTTCTTGCTATTATAAACATCTAGGAGAACACATATTGCCACCCAGGAGTTTACCAAAATAAGGGATGCTAAGAAATTAAGATATTCAAATGAAAGTCTGTAACTATTTGTTGTTTGGGGTTTTTTTCAGTATTTGGCCCTCAAAACTTACTGAAACCCTTTCTGAAGATTCTCCCAATATAAGATTACCAGTACAACTAAAACTCCAAGTTGCTTAATATGCCTGCTAATTACTTCCTAGAGAGATTAGAAATGCTATGACATTTCTGAGTATGCCTCAGGCAACCTTTGGTGATCCCTAATTATACTGCAATTTGCAAAAACACATTTTAAAGTCCTGTATTGCACCATATTTAATTCTGTATTCAATCCCAGCACTTACAGTTTTTAAGTATTTCTACTGCAAGATCCTTGGCTGAATTATCAGTGCCTTTAAGCTGCAGATAGCACCAGGAAAGGAGGCTGCCCTGAACAGACCAGAATAAGGAAGACAAGACTGTGCCACTCTCTTGCTGTGCAACATCCAGCATCATCATTTCACACTGAAAAATAAGGAACAGTTATGAATGTAATGGAGCATCTTCTGCTGCAGCATGACACACAGTATGCACCAAGTAAACTGGGATGGACACAATCATCCCACTCACCCCAGAAAAAGATGAAATGCAAATGACAAGCAGCATGTAACACCATATAGCAAGTGATGCGCTTTGTTTTGATATATCACAATTTTAAATAGGAACAGCTACATATGAGTCACTCGATGTTCTCAGCTGAGTTTTTCTGCATATGTAAATAACCCTCCTCCATTTCAACCTCCCTTGGTGACATGCCCAATCCTATCCTCTCAAAATGGAATGATTCCTTCTGTATCCCAGGGTCTCTCCATAGAGTCTTTTCAATGCTATGGAAAAACACCACATCTTACACAGTTCCTACTGGAAGAATATTACTCATTTCCTACTCTACTATTATGAAATGTTAACCCTAAAGGAAAACACTCAGCTGGTTGGAAAAGCTAATCTTCCTGACTCACACAGCCATGAACAGTTGTATCCAGAAGGACAGGGAAGCTGGTTCCTTAGCATCCACGGCAGGCAAGCAGCTTGTGTTTGAGTGCCTACAAAACTCATGGCAAAGAAGGAGGAGCAGTGCAAAGCCAGTTACCTCTCTTGCTGCCACAAGCAGAAGGGTGTCCATGACTGATAACACTTCACTTATGTCAAAATCTGCAGAAACTCCTTTCTCTGGTAATAATAAGAGTCCACCTGGGTCTTGATCACTACAAAACAAAGATATTCTTACTAACAAATAACCCGAAGTTCCAAACAGCCAGAAATGTAGTAAATTTTGTGTCAAACCTGTAGAGATCCTACTGTATAATTACTATGAAAATCAAGTTTGTGTTCTGATGACTCCAGACTAATTAAATCAATACCAACCATCAGCATTGACAAACAACTGCTCAAAAAATTGGAAGACAGCCTAGGAGAAGCCTAAGAGCAATATACTGTGACTTCAGCACCAACCTTGGCCAGTGCTTTACAGAGCTATTCAGTTAATAAAAATATTGAGTAGCAGTATGTCCTTTCTAAACAACATTAGTTGATTACTCCAAAGAATTATTGTTTAGGGGAATAACATTTCTAAAAAGGATTAAATACAAGCTTATTAACAAATGTGGGGTATCAGACAAACATTTTCAATTTCAGGACCCCTTACCTGAAGTGGGTACACAAGGATCTGAAGGCAAGATGTACAGATTGCTTATGTTCTTGCTCTGTGATGTTTTTCTAGAAAAGGAAAAAGATTTATTTTTATGATACATTCTGTTTTCCTCCTCTGTGACAAAGAATTCTAATTTCTGTGTTCTATTATTCATTTTTGGTAAGGAAGGCAGGGTTAGTTCCTCTTTCTTTGGATAAGCTGCAGAGAGAAAAGGGGAAGGGTAAAAAGAGGCAAAGAAAAAAACCAAAGGTTTTTACTTGAATGGGACAAATTATGTATTATTTGAGAATAACAACTCATATTTGTCCTCTTTTCTGCATAAAGAAAGCAGGTACTAAATAAACAATTTCTCATTTAATGTTTACCATCATGGTGAAGAGCTGGTGTCGCCTGGTCTGTCTATCTGGGAAAAAAACTGCTGCTCCACTGAGTAAGGTGTTCTTAACTTCCTCTTTCAGCATTTTCATTGGCATGAAGTTACTGTCCCCCATATCCACTACTGCTCATACAGAAAGGAAACAAAATTACAAGTTCTAATTAATACCCCATCTGTTAGAGGCATAACTGAATTAAATGTTAGTCTGCACAACTTCAAGCCCTTGCAATCCCATTATACACACAGAAAATGAGGGGAAACTTTTTAACTTATAGCAAGAAAGATTTATATTAAGAAAGAATATATTTATTCACCAAGTAAATGAATTCTAGGAAGATTACAACTTGACACCCAACAAGCTAATAAAATTTTCAAGATGTGACAGATTCTATATAAAATGTTTTCCCTCTAACTCGCTTTGCAGGAGACTCTTCAAATTACACTTGAATAGAGAGTGTGCCACCCTACTTCTGAAGAGATCGAATGTGTAATTCCCATTCTCTTCGCTGGCTCCAGAATCTTCCCTGTGTTCCTGTAAACCTCACAGTCTACCCATGAGCTCATTTATACTGATACGCAGTATCAGAAATAAATGAATCCCAGTAATGTTATAGTCAAAGGGTCACGTTCCCTTGTGGTACAAGCAGGTGACACGTTCAAAAATTTTCTGTTGCAGCTGTTTCCAGACCACGTAGTCAGAAAGTCTGTAAAACCATTTCTTTGGGCCAAGGAAAGTTTCTAAGTGATGGACTAATTAGCACACACTGACCTGAAGGAGCAACAAAGGAACAGGAGCTGAATTGGTCTCTAAGAATGAGTATCTTTTCCCAAACTTTAACAGACAAAACAGTCAATATATATTGAATAAAAATTACCTTCACACAAATGTCTATAAAGCTCTTCTGCAGCTTCTGTGTGACCAGCTGTTTCGCTCTGAGGAGTTTCTTGAGGTTTAGCAGTTTTATTATCTCCAGTAAATACAGAGAAGCAGCTCTGGAGAAGCTGCAACAGCAGTGTTTGAGCAAAGATACATTCTTCCCTTGGGCTGTAACAAGATACATAACAAATAAAAGCGAAAACTAGAAAAGCAGCTCTTCTGCACCAAATAAATATTGCTATGAAAGTCACCATTTCAGACAGATAAAAACCACTGAGTGGAGAGACATAGCCAAAGGAAGTGTAGCTACCAGCCAAATTAATCTACAGCTCGAGCTTCTACATAACTTCATAGTTAAAAGTCCATATGGCAGCAGTAGGGAAATGTTATTTATGTAAATGATGTAATTTAGGAAGAACAAACTGCTGTAACTAAAGAAAGCATATTTTATGTATACACACACACACACAGAGATTAGTGCTTCAGCAGACACGAAAGACGTAACTTACTTTTGGTGCAGTTTATTGTAAAAATTCCAGAACAGCTGCAAATCAAGGCCTGTGAAATCTAAAAATGACTTGTATTTTAATCCACTCTCCTTCTGCTGAACCTTAAAAAGGCAAAGAAGATGCAGGATTGAAAAATTAACTCTATACAGAACACATTTATAAAACATAAATCACTGAGCACGGGGCTTAAAGGAAAGCACGGCTAGCTTTCCTATAAATTTGCAGCTAACATGAATTCCAGTTTCTTTCATGCATATTCTGGTGTCTAAATGTGACAGTTCATGCTGAAACCTTCTCCTTCACAGAGGTCTCCCCTCTTTCCAGATTTCTAGGATCCCATCCCTTGTCTCTACCACCAGAAGACTTTATAACTTCTACCTCTCCATCTAATTTGACTGAAAGTAAGAAACTGTCAGCAAACATGCACAGAATTCTATTTTTCAGAAATAATTTTTTTTTTCTCCACAATATGGTTTTTAACCTTTGTTAAAAGTACCCCAACTTTTCTTTGCCCATTCACAACTGCTGTTTGCACAGATTTATTCCTTTTAGCCTGGAAAACAGAGGCTTAAAAAACCTTAATAAGTGAAAATACCAGGTCCTGTGCCAGCTGCTGGATGAAATGAAGTGTCTTCAGGAGCAGATTTGCGCCACAAACTGTGCCATCCTCAGTGTTCCTGCACTGCAGGCAGCTCATGGTCCTGCAGGGCTCGTCTCGCAGGGGCCGCAGATACCCCAGAACACTCAGCCCTTGGACCCCGAGCCGTTCTGCTGAGTCTTGTCTTGTGCACAAGAACTTTATCATCAGGTACTAGAAGGATATAAAAACAGCACAAGATTTGGGTTTAAAAGCTGGTACAAACTGGGCTTTTAAAAGGCATGAGTGGATGTAGGTGAGGAGACTGCAGGCAGGGTTGAGGGGGAAAGCCTTAGTCCCTTGTCTATCACCTCCAGAAGTTTAAAATACTGAGCCTGAGATTCAGGCTAAGTTTGATCTCGCCCTACTTCCAAAAAGTCACAGAGACGGTTCTATGACCTCTACAGGCACCTGCAAAGTTAGTTAATTCATTATTAGTGCATTTATTCTGCACACAGTTCCTCACCTCCATTTACAGTACTCTTGCAGGTTAAAGATTAGCTGCATTTAAGAGCAAGCAGAGGATCAATATGTAATATTGAAAACATACTTTGATCAGTCTCTTCTCAGCGAGGTGCAGAGTGCAAAACTGAAGGAACAGGAAGTCCTGCCATCCACACATACTCAGTTACTCTGCAGCAGCAGCGAGTTAGCAAGCAGCAACAGAGTTAGAAAAAATCCCAGCTGACACAACAACGCCACCAATTCTCTTAATTCCCACTGTGCAAATGGACTGGGGAACTACAACAGCTGATTCCAGAACCAGGATCTGAAATGTAACATTCCCTACAAATGCACTAAGCACTACAAATCAAAGCCATCTTCTGCCATTCTTGAAATGAAAGTCTCCATTCCCCAGTGACAGCAGCCTCAGTGATGGAAATGCTTAGTAATTGTTTGCCTGCTAAAACATGGATTGAAGAACCTGGCTCTGAAAGAATAAATGCTATTGACTACACAATAATTAAATGGTCTAGATACTAGAATAAAGCAACAATCATATTAAAACCAGTAATTTGCACATTATCACATAACTTTGCATTAAATTTGATCATGAAGCACCACTTAACTTCAGCTACATATATATATATGTATGTGCAAACAGAGAAAAAGAATAAAGTTCAGAGGATGAAAGTTGAATCATTCAAGTAGAAGCCTAATAATTTTTTTCTATCCAGCAAAGTTCTCCCTCACAAAATAGAATTAGGTTTATTTCAGTTGGCACAGAGAAGAGCCCCTGCTCATTGTGACTGGGCCAAGGGGTTTTTGTGGGTTCTTACTTGGGAAACTCTACATTGCTGCATTTTGACATCAACTTCATCCCATTCTTCTTCTACTTCAAACCAGCCAATAGGATCATCATCTCCCAAATCATCACATGACCAACTGCTTCTGTGTATAAAAGAACGTAAGACACTTTGTAAAGAAAAAGTTTAGAGATATTGCAAAGCTGTTGATATTCTACCAAAATACTTAGAGCATGGTATGGCTATAAAGATGAAAAGAGAGAAAAGTTTCACATACTCAAAACTCTATCACATGCAATGGTAAAAAAATCAAGAAAATATTTTTAGTCATAGCCCCTTAACCTCCCCTTACTCCTAAGCAACAGTTCTGAAAACTGATTTAATAAAACTTAATTTAAAATTTTCTGTTTTCATTGATCCACACCCCAAGTAGAAGGTTTGTTTTGCTATATCCCTTTTATAACAGGTCTTTAAAATGAGAGGCTGAAAACAACAGCTATATACATATTTCCTCCAGCACATCAAATTGAAGCTCATTAAAATCAAACAAATAACAATTACATGATGCACCATTTTTAAGTCACTTGGAACAATTCTCAGCAGTTCCAGCAGCATTGCAAAAAGATCAAATATAACATTTATTTTTCATATATGCATTACAAAAAGTCCATTTATACCTGGTTTTTAAAAATTGTTTGAATTCCTTCAGCTTCCATTTGTCATAGCTCTCAAACCTTTTGAAGTGTTCCTCGGCGTGGAACTTTTCTGAGGCACCATTGTAAGCGAACACCAGCCCACACTGCGCCCCAATGGCACCTCTCCGGACCTGAAGGGGCAAACCCACAGCAATGAAGTCAGGAAAAAAAAAAGAAGTTATGGAAAGCAACTGAATCCTGACAATCCAAGTCTCTGGAACTGCACAGGAAAACGAAACACATTTAGAGAAATGTTATGAATTCTGTAACCCACTGAATTGAGATCATGTACACGGTTAATATTTACTGTATTTATCACCCTGCCAGCACCCTAACATTAACTAGAGTTCCACATATTAACTCCCATTGTAATTTTGTATTCTTTTTACATTTAAAAAAATAAACAAAACTAAAATCACGTCTCCTTATTAATATCACTACGCTGCAGAGCAACTCACCTGCCTCTCGAGCTCCAGTTAGAATTTACTTGCCAGAAGTTCATTCATGTTTAAGTCTTTTCAACACAGAAATATGCATTGCTGCTCTGGGAATTGAACTATTGCTTTGCCTTAAGTAAATAAATCAATTCAGCTGCAGGAACGCCACTGAAGTTTTGTCTTGGCCATGAGATTTAATCACAAGACTTTCCTTTGAAACCAGATAGAAGTAATACCGAATGTTCAAACTACACTGGTGTCCCTAAATAGAATTTGAAATACCTTCATTTAATCTGAACTCACACGTTTAGTATCTTGAAACAGAGTCAAAAAGTTATTTTAAACACAAGATAAAAGATCTTGCATATAAATCCACACACTTTAGAGAGAAACCATAAACCAAAGAGTCTCTGGCTTGAGATATATATTGCAAGATACAGATAAAATCAATATAAAATAAATGTCTTTACTGCATGCTTGTGGCTCCCTGGAACAATATAAGACCTCCTTTTCCAGAGGTTCCCTGGCTTACACTGAAGAAAAACTCTAAAATAACAGTATTTGACAATGAATTTAAATTTCAGTTAATTCAAAAAATACCCCAATTCAATTCCACCACTAAGGGAAAAAAGTAAGTCTTCAAAAGCTCACAGGAACTACATACCTTTATTCTAATTTGTGTCACTTGAAATGAAGATTCAGTTCCAGTAGAAAGAATGATACTTGCTCTGGTTTTCCCAGTTTCAGTAAGAAAACCTAAAGCAGCAGTGGGAATAGAATGAGGTTGGAATGAGTGCTGGTGCAAGGTGTTTGAAAGAGAATAGCGGGATTGTGGGCTGAAGGGGGGAAACAAAACCACAACGCTTTTCCAGTGAAATGCCCATTAGCAAATGTTTCCAAACAAAAGGGACAACTTAAAAGATTGTATTTTACCAGTATATACACAGAACTCTCCAGGCAGTGTCTCTCTGGGCACTGCAATATCTGCAGCAGTTTCAAGAATATTTCCTCATTAAAGTTCATTAGTAATTCTCAAATGTTACTTTGGCCTGTGGCTCTATTCACTGAACTCAGTGACTAGTCCCCCAAACTATGACCCACAAAACAACAGAAGACAAGTCACAACATAACTAAAGAATAAACTCAAATAATACACATGAACAAACAGAGGGGTAAAATAAGCATTTAGAATGTGCCTGATTTTCTGTCACAATGGCTTTCATTTACCAGTAGCACTGCACAAGACAATAAACCATTAAAAAAAAAAAGATTAGGTGGCATTTCACTTAAAAAGGAGGTCAAGAAACACGCATCTCTTTGTTTAGGTTGTATCCAGTACATAAAAGCATTGCATTAACAAAGAGAGGCTTTAAGGGAGAATTAATAGGCACGTGCAGTGAGAATTTCAATGATTTCTACAAACTCTCTCCTCAGCAATATTTGGGAAACTAACAGTGATTTATGACTTCAGGCCACAAAGTGTGGTCTAGTAGAATATTCTCTGTGACAGCTCATTGCTGACTTCCACAGAATATCAGTAATTCTCTCCAAAATCCAATCTTTTTGTTTGGTTAGCTTGTTTTGACAATAAACTGGTTTGTGAGAAATCCACAGTATCGCAAAATCGAATTTATATATTGTTTTGGTTTGGGTTTTTGTTTGTTAGTTTGCCTTTTTTGTTTTTTTTAAATTACAGATCTTCTATAGCATAAAACTATAAAGAACCAAATATACATAAGTAAATATGGAACAGCAACACAGCATTGTTAACAATCATTATGTTTGGTGGAATCATCTAACTTAAATGATTTTATGATTCTAATATTATGGATTTTAAGTCCAGGCTCTTACCATCCCCAGTCCATGGCTCTACGAGGAGGTTTTCAGGCCCTGATTTATCTTCTTTTCCCTTTACATCACATGCTTGCAGAGTGAGTCGTAAAGGCTTGCCTAAGTAAAAAAAAATCAACAGGTTTATCAAATTCATTTAAAATAGTAAAATATATCTTCCAAAGTTCTTTATACAGAAAAAAAAATGCAAAAAATTACAATACTATGAGATTTTTACCACTGTCAGACCCAAAAAAGGGGAGGGAAACTGGAATATGAGAGATACATTAATCTAAAGTAGTGACAGTTTTAGATTCAAACAGAAGGACAGTGAAAATCGTGACAATTAATGGTCCTTCAAATGTTGCCACACTTTGGAATTCACAGTCCATGAAATACCACTTGTCTTACAAAAGATATTAGCCACTCTGGGGAAAATGAACTAATTTTCAAAACTTTCAAAAGTAAAGTAATTCACATATTCGCTGGCACAAGACAAGAAGTACCGACAAAATATACTAAAAGGCAAATAAAGGGTAAAATCCTTCATGAGAGACTAATGAGAATCTCAGAAGTTGATACCTGAGAAAACAGATTTATCAAACAAGTACAGCCAACACAGCAAAATCACCACCTGATGCCAGACCAGACAGCTCTACACTCATGACATATTCAGATTATAAAAACTTAATTTTAACTCATCTTGTAACAGTGAAAAAAAACCCATAAAGAGATGCTATTGACATTACATTTAAAATGCATCCTAAATTTGTACATGCCTGCAGGAGAGAGCACTCACTGAGGCTCACTCACGCAAACAAATGTCTTACTGCTGCCATTTGCCTTTTAAGCAACACAAACACCAACACCACCATCCTGATACAGGGGCCATGATCTACAAAGTTCATGTTTTCTCTTGAGAAGATCCCACTTGGTTTAACTCTTTGATCACAGATTGATCACAGATCAATCACCAACTTTTTGGGCAGTTCAGCTGCCACCTTGTGATTTCAGTGACAGTTTTTAATTTAGATTTGAATAATTCGAAATCCCAACAAGTGGAACAACTCAAAGCTGTATATTTTCTTAAGCATGTACAGTACAGGATCCAGGATTGCTCCATTACCATATTTATAGAGCAGGTTCTGTCTGACTGCTGCCATGGAAGAGATAAGTGAGGAAGCCTTGTACGGAGCGTCGAGATGATCAGCGATGGCACAAAGGGAACTCAGCACTTTGGCAACACTGCCCCGGGCTAAGGCAAAGGCCAGGAGCGTCAGCTCCACCTCTGGAGTAGCACAACAACTGTGAGGGAAAACAACAGCGTGAAAAGAACATTTGGGACGTTTTGTTTTTCAGTAAAGACAGGCTGCCACAGAATCTCTCAGGTGCCTGTTTCTTGAAGTATTTCAAGTATTTCAAGATACTTCAAAAAGAGCATGTGAGTAAAGATGTAAAAGTTTGATTTACAGACTCCTCTAAACCACTTCCCACTGCATCAACCACATAAGCTCACCTTGTTATTCTGATAAGGAAGCTATCTACTTCTTCCAAAACATTTGGTGATAAGAAGCTTGAAAAATCTGTGGAGCCTGCTGTTAGGGATAGAGGTGGCATGTGCTGCAGTGCTTTCCTAGGAAAAAATGAAACATAATGTCAGGAAACCAGGCAGAATTGGAGAAAACAGCCTCCTAAAGTGAATTAGACGTTTGAATCTTCATGCTTTGTGTGGGCAGGTCTCTGCAAATTGCTTCTGAGTGCACAAAACCTATTTACACAGAGATTCTCTTCAAAGGGGAACAACAGTATTGCATTCTAGGCAGGAAAAGTTCAATGACTGCTGGGTAATCTTGAATCTAGTCTCAATCGCAGATTTGAGACAAACATATCAAGGAGTTTTGAATTAAATCTGTGACAGCATTGGAAATAGCTTAGTGACCAAGCACTGCTTCATTTTAAATTGGTCTAGAATTGAGCAAGAGCCTATGAATAAAGAGAAAATTGATTTGAAATTCCCTCAGAAGAATAAGAGAAACTAAGAGAGTCACTTATTAGCTCAAATCAGAATTTTTCTGAATTTCCAAGGATAATGTGATAACCCCTGAAATGAGGAATTCTTAAGCAGCATCACCAAAGTTATTCTATCCAATACTAAAGTTATCCCACCCAGTACTAAAGTTATTCCATCCAGTACTAAAGTTTGGGGGTTTTGCTTTATAATTCTAAACACTGAACCTAATTCCTGAAAGCATTATTTTAGTCAGGATTTCTCCATTATAATTTTTTAATGATTTAGTAGCTCAGTGTTCATTTTATATTTCTAAAAAATATCTAAACTTTACCAAAACTGAAGGCCCTCAGTTTCAGCAAAGCCTGCACATATGGACCTGTCTAAGGTGTGAGCATGTATGAAATTATCTAAACTTTAAAGAGATTTTACAGATGACATAAACTAAAAGATAGGCTTACTGGACTTTAGCCTACAGAATTCATTAACCTAATGACAGCCCTGCTCTTCAGTGTGGTGACATCGTGCTAACTGAGCTCTATAAAAGCTGATGTGGGTGTGGAGAGGTTTTATTAGGATTCCAATCCTTCAAGTCAACGAGCAGAACTGTTTGCCAATCAAACAAGGAAACGTTACACAGAAAATGGCCAATCACCACAAGCAAACATTTGCATGGAGATGGTGCATATACTCAACTATATACTCATAAAATGCATGACAAAGCGTTACACAAGCAGAACTCCGCTGAAAATTAAGACTAAATTAAGCTTCAGTCCTAAGGGGAAGACATTAATTTTATTGGTTATTAATACTGGACAAGAAAAATGAATTAATTTTAGGCTGCTCAAAGTCATTACAAATAAATGGATAGGTGAAAAATCTATTTTTCAGTGTCCATTCAGTCATGGTTTAACAACTGCAGTAGATGAAACAGCCAGGAGAATTACATTTGTTCTAGTACATGCAAGCGGATAGAAGAGAAACATCAAAAATCTGAACAATGAGATACAAAAAGATGTTTAAACACCTCAATGGAGGGAGTGGAAACCAGTTACATACAGCATATTACCTACTAAAGCCAGAAGCGTCATTTTAAAAAATTAAGAAGTAGATCAAATCACACCCTATGTAAGTTTGGTACTTACTGAGTATTTTCTAAAATGGTGTGAACGAATGCTGGGTTTGTTTCCATAGAAGCTGTCACCAGAGAGGTCAGCAGGGACCAGTACCAGATGGCCGAGGCGTCGCACACGGAGACTCCCACCTTCTTCACTCTCTGGTACCCCACAGCCCGCAGCCCGTGGATTCTGGTGTCACATCCATCGCTAAGGCAACGCTTGATGTTTATCTGTACGTCTGTCAAAACACAAAATAGAATTTTTTTCCCGTTTCTTGTGCTAGATTAGAGCTAGAAGAATCCAGATATTCCAAACATTAAATTAGTGCAGGACCTCTTAGAAAAGTACCGGCAGATACAGAGCAGCACCACCTGATATGGACAACCACACATACTGTGCACTCTCTGAACTGGAAAATTTAGCCTTTGCATAAATAGCCTGTGGATCCATGGCTAGAAGCTAGGAAAAATTGTAAAAAAATATCCTCAAAGTGGAAAATATATCGTAGATTATTTCACCAGTACCTGCCTATCTACATACATAGGAAATGTCTTGGAAGCAAGTGGTTGTGGATATAATAGAGAAAAGGAGCAAAGCCTAAAAGCAAAGTTTGAAGTTACATAAAAATTTTCACACAAGTTCTTGACCATTTTGCACAGATGGCATTGTCCTGATTACTTTTGAGGAACAACATCCTTGCTGCCCACTTCTGTGGCAGTGAAACCTCCTCTCAGGGAAAAGCATCTTTTGGAACTGAAGGGACAAAATTCTTGAAGCTACAGAAACCATCTTAGGAAGGAGCAGCTTTTCTTGATTGATTCCAATATAGCACCCACAGAGCTACCAGACTCAAAAATAACACTATTTAAAAGCATAAAACCTGTCTTACATTGGACCAACTTCAGAATTTCAGTACCAAAAAAAAGCAGATTTTTTGCTAGATACTATCAGCCAACATATGCTTTCACTCCGCAAGCAAGGATATTTTAAAACTGCCCCATGTCTTCACATTGAGAGGCTAAAACTGCATCTTTAGTCATTTTTCTCTTCAACCCTTAGCCCATGTTACAGAGGCCACAAGAAAGGCTCAGAAGACTCTCTCACAGGCTAGAAATTAAACTAGAATTAAAATAATTTCTCAGACCCAAGGACAAGGTCCAACATGTCACCCTGGTGACTGACACTTCAACACATCTCTCCATGATCTACCCAAGCTTTCACCTTCCACAAAGCACCAAACCAGTATCCCAATGGTATCTTTATTGACTCACACATCTGACTAATGTTAGCGTTTTCCAACAGTGTTACGTAGCCAGTGATATTGCTTGGAATGTGAACATCTCGGACCTCCTGGAGACTGCTGGCATTCCTTCCCACTGCCACTGTGACTTGCTGTGGCATGTAACTCTGGTCGTTAGCTGCCACTGCAATGGACAGGTGTCTCAAAACCACATCTGGTTTCATCTTTAAACTGCAAAGCAAAGAGGATAAAACAGTTCTTGCAAAGGGAAGGTAAGTCAAGCACTGTGCTTTTATTATTATATATTATAATATTATACATATGTATGTATAATAGATATGGTATTATTATTCACTCCTTTTCTACCTCTACAAACACAAATAAATCCTCTGAAATTTACCTAATGCTTCACAAGGGTTCTTAACCCTATACCATGGTGAACAAGTTAAAAAATTTTGATTTAGAAAACAGTTGCCTCTGAGAGACTGTAGAATTTTCTAGTTATACTTTCAACTGAGAATTCATTCCTCAGGAATAAAAATGTTGTGTCAATAATGACCAAAATGAGATGATTTTTTTTTTTTTTTAAGCACACATTCTTAGATCTACCACTGAAAAAAACCACTAAACATTTCTGTTTCATTGAGCACTTCTGTTTCAAGGAACTTCCTGGACAGTGGCAAAGTGTTTCTATTCAAGTACCAACCACTGCATCTGTATTACAGCTTGGAAAGCTTCACTACACAACAAGGCTGTGTGTCACCACAGCACATACAGGCATTTTACAAGTGACCTTCTCTTTGGCGGTCAGGCTTTTAAATTTTATGCAGAGATTAATGATTTCTGCTTTAACCTGTATTCATCTGTCACTCATTAATTCCAGTTGTTTTCAATGACACCTGTATTGGGTTTGTGTGACAAGGTTTTAGCAGTGGGGGGCTACAGGGTGTGAGAAGTAGCTGGAGGCTGGACCTGTGGCCCCATGGGGACAGCAGCCTGCACTGGAGGAGATTTGCTGGCAGGATTTGTGATCCCATGGGGGACCCATGCTGGAGCAGCCTCTTCCTGAAGGACTGACCCCCATAGGGGCCATTCACTTAAGAGCTGGACTTGGTGATCCTTGTGGGTCGCTTCCAACTCAGAATATTCTGTGATTCTGTAACTGCACCCCATGGGAAGGATCCACACTGGAGCAATTTGAGGGGAACTGTCTCCTGTGGAAGGGACCCCATGCTGGTGCAGGGGAAGGGTGTGACGAGTCCTGCCCCTGAGGAGGAAGGAGTGGCAGAGCTGGCATGTGATGAAGTGACTGCAGCCCACATTCCCCATCCCCCTGCGCCTCT
>VXBT01005672.1:5020-27535 GCA_013400235.1 Oriolus oriolus | reverse complement strand
TCGGCAGCGCTGGGAGCTGTGGGATCAGGCGAAGCTGAGGGGAAGGTTCCCATTGCATGGAGGATTCGGCCACTGCCCCGGAGCCCCCGCAGTCAGAGACGCCTGGGGTTGCGCGTTCCCTGGCGCTGCCACACCCCGGGGCTGTGGGTCGGGGCCGCCCGGCAGCTGGGGCCACGTTGCCGTTCCGTTCGTGTCGTTGCAGCGAGGATGACGCGGCCACCGTGTACAGATCAGCGGCCATGCTCAACATGACGGGCTCCGGCTACGTGTGGCTGGTGGGCGAGCGGGAGATCTCGGGCAATGCCCTGCGCTACGCCCCCGACGGTAGGCACCTCCCCAGCTCCCTCCCGCTGCAGCCGGGCTTGGAAGAGCTGATGGAGCCGGGATGAGCGGCCCCTGCCCGCCCCGGGACCCCTGGGGCTGGGGGAACGCGGTGCCAGGGTGGTCCCGCACGGAGGGTCCCGCACTCTGCTCTCCGCTCCCTTTGCCAGCACGCGGACTCGGCCTCGGCCGCGCTGCCTCGCCCCACATCCGCGCCCCTGGGGCTTTGCAAGCCGCCGGTCACCTGGGGGAAGGCTCGGGCCGTGGGGATGGAGCTCAGGGTGTCCGTGGTACGCGGAGCTGTCCGCAGCCGGACAGAACCAGCCCAGCGCCGCTGCCCCCGCCTGCTCCTGCCTGGAGCTCAGGCAACTCCCCGCTGTATCCAGGGGATCCGCAGCCCGCAGCCGTGTGCTCGCTGTCCCCAAGCGCTGGGCGAGGCGGTAACGCCGGGGCAGCGGCGATCCCGGGAATGCTGACCCGCCTCCCCCTCTGCCCGCGGCAGGCGTGATCGGTCTGCAGCTCATCAACGGCAAGAACGAGTCAGCCCACATCAGTGACGCTGTGGCCGTGGTGGCCCAGGCCGTGCACGACTTGTTTGAGAAGGAGAATATCACAGACCCACCGCGGGGCTGTGTGGGCAACACCAACATCTGGAAGACGGGACCCCTTTTTAAGAGGTACTGGGGAAAGGGTCCTGCTGGAGGGAGCAGAGGACCTGCTGGGGGAGAGCTGGAAAAGGTGGGAGCGTGTGGAAAAGGTGCAGGAGGACATGGTGGCTTTGTTCAGGGTGTCTGTCACAATCTTTGGGGCATGTGGCACAGGGCTGCCTGGGCTCCCCTGCATGACTTGGATGTGAGGGCTACATCTCTCCTAGGAAACTCTCCCAGACACAGGCTCAGGCAATGGCACCCGGTTTTTCCAGGCTGTTTAGGCACCATCCTGGTGCCTGGCACCGGTTCAGTCCATGTCAGCCCATGCTACCCTGGGCAGTGCTTAGACAGCTGGGATGTGTGGGCAGGGAATGACTCTAGGAGGAAAAGATTGGGGACTGTGGTCTCCTGCAGTCTGGATCTTAATTCTGTGGGCGGGAGAGATGGGGGTTTCTGCCAAACCAAGGAGGGGGGACATTTCTGTCCCATTTTATCTTGGTGCTGCGGACACGTTTCCCACTGAACATCCCAAGGGCTGTGGCATGGGTCCAGCGCTGCCAGCAGGGCTTGGTGGCAGATGTCCACGCATGAGGCAGGTTGCCTTCGGCTGTGGCAAACCCTGGTGCTGTGGATGTGGACGCTGGGGTGTCACAGATGGGAGCATGTGCCTGTGGGGTCCTGCTGCCAGGGCAGGGGGTCAGCAGGTCCTGCATGCACTTCCAGACCCCAATCCCTGCATCCTTGTGGGTGCTGGGGCCACAGGGGCTGGGCCTTGGTACAGCAGCCACTCGCTGCAGTCCTGGGTTCTGCTGAGCACGAGACCTGCAAAGCCTGGAGATTGTTTTAGAGGCGTTTCTGGCATCCCCTGCAGTGACAGCCTTTGGCATGAGAGTCAAAGCTGCTCTTCACAAGTGGCTCAGGCAATCCTTGTGTGTCTCCACTGTCCCATTTCCGGGGTTTGGGGGCTGGTTCTCCCCTGGGTGGTGTTTGTGTGTGCCTGGGGCACTACCCAGGGCAGGTGCCAGGCACAGCACCAGAAGCTGTAGCATGGACACACCTCCCAAGGGACACCCAGAGGAAAGTGTCCTTGGGAGCTGTGGGACAGATCATTCCAGAAGGGAATGGGACCGATCTGGTGGAAAACAAGGGGCAGTGACAGCAGATATGGTAGGGAACGTTTGGGAAACTGATTCCATCCACCAGGAGGGGATGACCACAGGTCTGTGAACAGCCTTGGCTGGACTTCTGCAGGGTAGTGAGCTTGTGGCAGGTAACTGAGAGGGAGCAGTTGCCTTTCTGATGCATTGTGAGGTGTCTCAATGGCCACAGCAGGTTGTCTAGGTTGTCCTCGCTGTGTTTCTCTCCACAGGGTGTTGATGTCCTCCAAGTACTCGGAGGGTGTCACCGGCAGGGTGGAGTTCAACGAGGACGGGGACAGGAAGTTTGCCAACTACAGCATCATGAACCTGCAGAATCGGAAACTGGTCCAGGTCGGGATTTACAACGGCAGTAATGTACGTACAGGGCTGGACTGGGCAGGAGGGGCTGGGCACCGGGCTCTCCACCTTGGCCTCATGCCCGTCTGCTTCCTCCGGGGTCCACCACAGGTCCTGACCAACGACAGGAAGATCATCTGGCCGGGAGGGGAGACCGAGAAACCTCAAGGCTATCAGATGTCAACCAAGCTGAAGGTCAGAGCGAATGGCATTAGGGGCAGGGCTCCTCAGCCCTCTGCATGCCAGGCAGTGCCTTTATCTGCCTCTCACCTCCACGGCTGCTCTGCAGCTGGCAGCAGCATTTGCAAGGCCAGGAGAGGATAGAGGAGAGAAATAGAGAAGGTACTGGAGGGTGTTCAGAGCACAGCTTTTGGCTGGAGTCAATCTAGATAGGGTGGCAGGCATCCTTGGGTTTGGAAAGAGACTGGTGGGAAGTGGATGTGAGAGAAAACAGCACGGAAAGGGTGGGGGACAAGGTGCTCACCATTCCTGGGGAGGGCACCACGGCTCCTGTGGGGAGGGCAGCCCAGCTCCCAGCAAGGGAGTGTAGCTCTGGAGGGAAACGGAGACGAGGGTGTTTGTGCTTCACCCCTCAGATTGTGACCATCCACCAAGAGCCCTTTGTGTATGTGAAGCCCACTCAGGCAGATGGGACGTGCAGGGAGGAATTCACCATCAATGGAGATCCTGTCAAAAAGGTCTTCTGCACTGGGCCCAATGAGACCATCCCAGGTAACTCAGTCTGGTGGGGACCCCCCCTGCCCACCCAGCTGATGAAGGCTCCCACAGCAAAAAGAGGTCCCCGGGAGGGTGCTCAGTCACACAGGAGGTGCAGAGGATGAGGTGCAGAGAGGTGACAGCACAGCCGGCCCCCAGACACCCCCATCAGCTCAGCCTCACAGCAGTGCTGTGCAGGAACTGGGCACTGGCATCCAGGGGGTCGAGCCCAACAGATTCTTTCCCACTGTCCCCCTTCTGGATGGGCTCCAGGGCTGCTTTGAGGGATTGCATCCCAGGTTTCTGTCTGCTGACACGTTCCAGTTCTCTCTGCCGTGATGCCCAGCAGCAGCACGGACCCTGAGGCACGTTAGCACTGCACTGACGCAGCACCAGTCCCAAACTGTTACAGCAGCCTGTGTCAGGAGCAGGAGCGAGCCCCTGCTGCGGGGTGGGAGCTGCTCAGCAATGCCAGGCTTGCCCAAATCCACCTGAAGGGCATCCCCTTGGCTCATCCCACCTTCCTGTGCACAGCATCCCCCCAGAGCTGTGCCCTGGGCTGCGTTCAGCTAGCTGGGTTCATGTCAGGACTCATCCAGCACAAGCACTGAGCCCTCTCCGTGCCCTGCAGTCGGTGGGTGGCCCCCCCTCTCAGCCCACCTCACTGGGACACAGCAAAGGGACCCCTTTGTCCCCAGCCTGCCACACCCGGGGGGATGGAGGCAGTGAGAGAGGGCGGTCAGGCAGTCCTGAAGGATAACGTGGTCACATCCCACATGGAGCAGAGCCATGGGGTGGCTGCTCTCGCTGGAGACAGGCGTGGGTCCTGTGTGGGGTCCCTGGCCAAGGGCTGCCCCTGCTCATCTCTGTTTTGTCCCCTCCCAGGCCGTCCCACCGTGGCACTGTGCTGCTACGGCTTCTGCATCGACTTGCTCATCCGCCTGGCAGGGGTGATGAACTTCACCTATGAGGTTCACCTGGTGGCTGATGGTAAATTTGGTACCCAAGAGCGGGTGAGTTTGGGCAGCCTGTGATCTTTCTTTGCCTGTATCGTGTGTAGGAACACCCCCAGGCCCTTCTGCAGAGCAGGGTGGGCTGGAAGGGCGGTACAGGGTTCCTGACACGTGGCTGGCAGGGGATGTGTGCCAGGGCAGGGCTCTGACCCTGCCTGGGCTTCCCGGCAGGTGAACAACAGCAACAAGAAGGAGTGGAACGGGATGATGGGGGAGCTGCTGAGCGGCCAGGCAGACATGATTGTGGCTCCCCTCACCATCAACAACGAGCGCGCTCAGTACATCGAGTTCTCCAAGCCCTTCAAGTACCAGGGCCTCACCATCCTCGTGAAGAAGGTATGGTCTGGCTGGGATGTTTTGTACAACTTGCCCAGACTGCACCGTGCCCAGTTCCCCCCATGCAGCCCCTGCCAATCCCAGGCTCCAGGCTGCTGGTTTTAATGCTGGCTCTCATCTGCACTGATGCCTTAGGAGGCCAGCCTGGAAACAGAGACCAGCCAGGAGTGAGGGAATAAAGGTGGATATTTATTGGAAAGGCCTTCAGAGGCACACCCTGGGCAGGCCAAAGGCTGCACCCGAGATGGACCCCGAGTCACGAGTTCTTCACACTGTTATAGGTTTGGTCCATTTGCAGATCAGCATAAATTGGCCAATTAAACTTTAGCTAATGATGGAACTGCCCCTCAGCTCGCCCCCCTTCTCAAGGTGCTGGGTTACACATTTTGGGCCTGGGACGGGCTGGGTGTCCTTGGAGAGCAGGCCTGGAGAGGCTTTGTTATGTCTGTGTGAGCATGAGAGAGCAGCAGCTGACAGGCTGCAAGAAACTGCAGAGTCACACACTAAGCAGTGCAGAATTTGAGAAATATAAGAGTTAAAACCTAAGGCATCAGCACCGCCCTGACCCTTCTTGTGCAGCCGAGCAGGAGGAGCTCAGGGCAGGGCCCTGTGGGTCCCTCCAGGCGGGCAGGGTGCAGGGGGGTGGGTGCCAGCGCTGTTCCCCTCTCTCCTGTGTGCAGGAAATCCCCCGCAGCACCCTGGACTCGTTCATGCAGCCCTTCCAGAGCACGCTCTGGCTGCTGGTGGGGCTGTCAGTGCACGTGGTGGCAGTGATGTTGTACCTCCTAGACCGATTCAGGTGAGTGCACTTTGGGCCACCCCAGCTCTGGAGGGGACAGGGAGGTGCTCCTGGGAACTGTCCCCTGGGTCCCTTGCTCCGGCACAGCCCTGCAGCCCCTTGGGGGGCTCTCACAGGGACTTAACCCACCTTCTCTGCCCCGCCAGCCCTGGGCTGAGGCTCCTGGCCCCTCTGGCTGCCTAAGCTAAGGGATATGGATACGTGGGGTACCCAGCCCCTGGGGATGTGGGAACACACCCGTCAGGCCAGGTGCTGCACAGATACCTGGCCAGGGGGACTGTCAGCTTCTGGGCTCTGAGAGAATTTCCTCTTGGCCTCCCTCGGCCCTGTGGCAGCTCCTCTGAGGGCAGGAGAACCTGTCCCTGCCTCAGCCCTGTGCCCAGAGGCTTTGATGGCTCATCTGCAGGGAGCCCTCTGTGCTGCAGTGGGAGAGGCTTGAGCTGGCCAGGCTCAGATGATCTTTCTGGTCTGGGGAGAGTGTGATGGGACTGGGACCGGTGTGAGCCAGACAGGGCTGCAGATCAGCACAGGGGATGTGCCAGGCAGTGGGACAGAACAGGGCAGAGCTGCTTGGGACACAGGCACAGCCCTGGGAACCAGGGTAAGGGGAATGAGAAGGGTTCTTGGTCTTGTTTTCCAGCCCATTTGGCCGGTTCAAAGTTAACAGTGAGGAGGAGGAGGAAGATGCCCTGACCCTCTCCTCAGCCATGTGGTTCTCCTGGGGAGTCCTGCTGAACTCCGGCATTGGGGAAGGTGAGTTCCAGTCACAGCGGGGCTGCTCTGGGCTGGGCAGGCTGGGGGGAGCCCCTGCCCTCCTCCACAGCCTCCCCCTCTCACAGGGTCCCTGTGGGACCTCATTCCCTGAGCCCTCCCTGGAGCAGGCTCCAGGAGGTTTGGTGACACTGAGGGTGGCACATTTGTGGCAGTTGTCACATTTGTGTCCTGCCACCCCCGGCACCGCTGATGGGGCACAGGGCAGGGAGGCTTGGGCTGGAGCCCCTGCCCAGGGTCACCCACCCTCTCAGGGTGGGACACGGCGTGCCCTGGGAGGAGCTGGGGTTCTCTTGGCGGGGCCAGTGCAGAAGCTCCTGGCACAGCTGCTGGCAGAGCAGAGGGACGGTGCCCATCTGCAGCTGCCGTCGGGCTCGTGGGCACCGGCACGGCTTTGGCAGCCGAGCCAAGCGCTCGCGGTGCCGCTCTGATCTGTCCTCTCCCCCTGCAGGTGCTCCCCGGAGTTTCTCTGCCCGTATCCTCGGCATGGTGTGGGCTGGCTTCGCTATGATCATCGTGGCTTCCTACACTGCCAACCTGGCAGCCTTCCTGGTGTTAGACCGCCCTGAGGAGAGGATCACAGGCATTAACGACCCCCGGGTAAGGAGCCCTCGCTTGCTTTCCCCTTCCCTGGGGCGCAGAACGTGGCTTGTGGTTCCCAGAGCCCTGATTTCCCATGGCTGTGATCTGTGGGGGGGGGGGGCAGACCAGGGGGCGTGCCTGGGCTGGTGCTGGTGAGTCTGAGCCCCTGCCCTGGGTGGGAAGGGACAGACACGGGCAGGGATGAGCAGGGAAACAACCTGCCCAGAAACAGCCCATCTGCAGTGAAACTGCCTGCCGGTTCCTGGAGAGCCTGCTCCAGCCACCGAGGAAACGATTCATTATGGATGAGCTATAACTGGTGAAACTGTCCCTGCGGTGCACTCAATACTCTCCACACGCCTCAAATCCATTTCCTGCTCTGGCAAGGACACAGCCACAGCGCATCAGTCCAGGCACGCAGGAATGTGCCCCGCAGCAGCACTGACCCACAGCACCCTGCTGTGTGCCCTGCCAGCCCCGTGGCATCCACAGGCCTCCTGCACCCTCAGTGCCACCCTGTCCCTGTCCCATAGCATCCCCTGCCCCAGCACCACGGTCCCAAGAGCATTCACTGCCCCGTGGCATACTCTGAGGAGATCCAGGTCTTCTGCAGGGAACAGGTCCCCGAAGGAGATGGGAATTAGGAAACACAGCTTTGGGGTGAGTCCGTTTTGCTGATGAAGGACAGAAACAACAGGAGCCCTGCCCTTGCCTTTCAGCTGCGCAACCCCTCGGACAAGTTCATCTACGCCACGGTGAAGCAGAGCTCCGTGGACATCTACTTCCGACGGCAGGTGGAGCTGAGCACCATGTACAGGCACATGGAGAAGCACAACTACGAGAGCGCTGCCGAGGCCATCCAGGCAGTGAGGGACAAGTGAGTAGGGCCAGCACCTCGCCCGGCCACGCTGGGAAGGGCTCCAGGGAGCTGCAGCCGCGTGGAGCAAGCAGGGCAAAGCTGGAGGGAGCTGCTGTCAAAGCGTGGTTCGATGGGACCTCCCAGCCGGGGCTGGGTGGGCTCTGCCCAGGTCTCCGGGTGGGCAGCACAAGGTCTGCATGGGGAATGGCACAGTGGGAGCCCTGGCCCTGCCCCTGGCCTGCCTTTCTGGCCTCTTTTCTTCTTTCAGTCCAAGGCTGGGTGGCTTCAGTGTCTAAATCAGGGCTGGGAGCGCCCTCGCTGCTCCCACAGTGGCTGCAGACCAGCTGGGCTGCCCAGCCTGACCTGTGCATCCTCTGTCTGTGTGCAGCAAGCTCCATGCCTTCATCTGGGACTCGGCGGTGCTGGAGTTCGAGGCCTCCCAGAAGTGTGACCTGGTGACGACGGGGGAGCTCTTCTTCCGCTCCGGCTTCGGGATCGGGATGCGCAAGGACAGCCCCTGGAAGCAGAACGTCTCCCTGGCCATCCTCAAGTCCGTACACAGCTCTGGGCATGGGGCTTGCCCCGAGCGCTGCCTGTGTTGGCACGCAAGTGCCAGGCACTGCCAGCCACCCTCCAGACCCTCGCAGGGACAGGGGCGCTGGGGGCTCCACTCCCTCCCGACAAAGGGGACATTGAGGGGCTGGGGTGGGCACCCACAGCCTCGGCTCTGGCTCGCAGGGCTGGGGAAGCAGCAGGGAAGTGGCAGGAGGGCAGAGCAGGGCAGGCAGCACAGTCGTGGTCAGCCAGGAGCACAGGCAGAGCTGGCAGGGAGCAGTGGGGCCGTCCAGCACAGGTCTCTGTGAGCAGGGTGTGGATGCTGCCATCTCCCCA
The DNA here is from genome assembly GCA_013400235.1 of Oriolus oriolus. Lineage (NCBI taxonomy): Eukaryota > Metazoa > Chordata > Aves > Passeriformes > Corvidae > Oriolus > Oriolus oriolus. Next base: position 19,100 of record VXBT01005672.1, on the reverse strand, counting down.
GTGCTCCCTCAGGGCTCAGCCTGCCCAACAGCAGTGCACTGCCCTGGCTTGGTCATCCAGGGGGTTTTCTTTCAACTCCGGCTGTTCCTGTTACACAGGGCCCCCACTCTGGGTCCAAGGCTTTTACAGCAGCACTAACCTGCAGTGTGGGGTGCCACAAGCCAGTCTGATATCATGGTTGAAAAGGGATTTCCTTGCATTGCTTTGGAAATGCCACACTTGCTGCAGACAGAGAAATGTCACAATGGAGGGACAGGCAGCTGGGAAGCTGCAAGTGAAGGGAGGGAGACATGGGATTTTCATTTTAGGAGAGACACGGTCAGGACACCAGGGTCCTGCCCAAGATGCGGAGGTGAAAGGCCTGAGAGAGAATGGGCAGGATGTGGAAGATGTGAAAGGGTGATGTAGGGAGCGATGGACCCTGTCTGTAGGATGGTCTGAGCATGGGGATGGGTGGCAGCAGGACAGGTGGGATCTGGGACAACCATGTGAGAAGCCTGAAGAGGCCCCAGGAGTCCTCGGTGTCCTCCTGGGAGAGGATGGGGAAGCCCAGGGCTACAGGTGGGCCAGGAAGATGGTGAGGGTGTACTAGGAACAGGAGGGAGGAAAGTGCAGTGGTCCTGGGCTGGGATGTGTGCTCTGTGCCCACCCCATCCCCATGAGGTGTTCAGGCAGAAAGGGGCACTGTGAGGACACGGCCTGTGTCCTCCCAAGCTGTGACACCGAGCTGTGACACCGAGCTGCTGGTGTGTCCCCGCCCTCACTGCGCACTGCAGGGAGCTGCCAGGGTGACCTACAGGGTGCTGGGGGTCACCAGAAAGGACTGGGGTCCAGCATTGCCTGAGCTCCAGGCGGCCCTGGCGGGCGGAGGAACTGTGCAGGAGGGAAGTGGGAGATGTGGTTCATCCCTGCGGCCTTCTCCAGGAGCTCTCTGAGCGCTGCCAGCTCCCTCCTTCCTTGGGAACACTCCCTCCTCGTGGCTCTCTTGGCAGCAGGCGCTGCCCGGAGCTCTGTGGGTGCCTGCTGGCAGCACTGCACGGGCTCTGGGGGTGTGTGAGCCGTGGCAGCCCTGCAGCCAGCCCACACGTGCTCTGCAAAGGCCGCACGGGCTCAGGTGTGCACACACACGCAGCCAGCACGCCCTTGGCTCCTGCACTCATGGGCTGCAGAGCCCTGGGACGGAGGGCACAAAGGCACACAGAGCGTGTGCCCCAGCTGCCTGTGGCTGGTCCCCAGCGATTACCCTGTGCTGTCTCCTTGTGCTTCCAGGTCCCACGAGAACGGCTTCATGGAGGATTTGGACAAGACTTGGGTGAGGTATCAAGAGTGTGATTCCCGTAGCAATGCCCCAGCAACACTCACCTTTGAAAACATGGCAGGTTTGTTCTGCAAACCTCTTTCTCCCCCTTCGCTGGGTAGCCCGCTTTTGCTCCGGACATTCTCCTCTCCGGGGCTCTCCTCTCGGGCCATATCTCTGCTGCTTCTGGGTTTGTGCTTTCCTAGTGCTGGGAGGCTGCTGAGGTGGGCTCCATCCCCACCGTGTTCCAAACAAAGCTTCCCCCACTGTCCCTGGGTGCCCTGTGGGGCTGCCCTGGCGTGAGCACGGCTCCCTCCGCCTGCCCTGGCCAAGCTGTGGCTGTCACAGAGCAGGCAGAGCTGTCTCCAGTGCAGGGAGGAGAGCAGCACCTCGGGCTGTCCCCAAGGTGAACCCTGCTGCAGGAGGGGGCTGGAGGCGAGGGGCAGCCCCCAGTCCTGAGGAGCCCTGGGCAGGGGCAGGACAGGGATAATCGATACAGAGGGGTTTTCGTCTTGCACAGACTGTGAGAATCCCCAGACAGGCTCTCCCTCTGCACTGAAGTGGTGCTGCTGGTCCTACACCCAGAGCGTGCAGTGATGAGGGATGAGGGGTGTTGGATGGGACCCCGTCCTCACCAGCACTGCTGGCCGGGTTACAGGCATGGAGAAAGGGGGCATTTTGCTCCATCTCCTCAGACACCCCTCCAAAAACATCAGCCCTGAGGGCTGCAGGCATCCGAGGACAGCACAGGGCTCTGTGCATGGCTGTGCTTCCTGACGAGCCAAACTGGAGCACCAGGGCTGGATTCTGATGCAAACGACCCCACGGTCCTGGGGATGGGGTCTGCCCGGGGGCTTGCCATGCCTGTCCCCAGCACTGCTGCAGCTCAGTGCCCTGAGCGCCCCCAGAGCTGGCACCGACATCCCTCAGGTGCCCAGGCTGGGTTCCCCTCCCGGCCCTCCAGGACTGCGGGGGGATGGCGGGGGGACCCGGGGTTGGCAGATGCTCCCGTTGCTGAGCATGATGCAGAAGAAATGAGGGGTCATGTTGCGATTTCCACTGCCCCCTGTAACTTTCCTGCTTATTTCAGGTGTGTTTATGCTGGTGGCTGGAGGTATTGTTGCCGGGATATTTTTAATATTCATAGAGATAGCTTACAAAAGGCATAAGGACGCGCGGAGGAAGCAGATGCAGCTGGCGTTTGCGGCCGTTAATGTGTGGAGGAAAAACCTGCAGGTAGGACAAACTGTTTTTAGAGCAAATCTCCACCAGGTGCGTTTTCCATTCCTTCACCAAAGCAGTGAATGCAGAGCTGTGGATTAGCATGGGGCCCTCTGTCCCCCGCCCCACCGCCAGCAGCTCCAGCTGGGCGTTACCAGGTGCCTGCTAAGCTGTAGGGGAGCGTCCCTGTCCTGTCCCCGGGAGCTGCCCCTGGCCGATGCTGTCTGTCCCAGCACAGCTCCAGCAGGGCAGGGGCCCGGCCCAAATGCCCCCAGGGGAGCTCGGGATGAGGACTTTGCTCTGCTGGGGACCGCGTGCCAGAGCCACCCCCTGCCCTGGCCGAGCAGGCAGGGCCAGCAAGGCTCCCTTGCAGGCTGTGCCCTGCTGCCCGTCTCCGGCCGCGCTCACCAGCAGATGGGAGGGTCAGCCCGCTGCCACTGACCATCCCTGCCCAGTGCTCAGGTGGAGGAATGTTCCAGGGATAGTTTCCATCACCTCCCATTCCCTGCCCACTCCCCAACAGCGCGGTAGCCCTTGCCATCCCCAGGAACGACTCCAAAAAGAGGTGGTGCGTGCTCTTGTCCTTCGGAGACAAGGACATTCCTCCACACAGGAGCCAGCAGTGCCGGTCCCTGTCAGTGCCAAGGCTCCCTCGGTCTCCTTCCGTGGGGCTGTTGCTCTCCCAGGCTTCTCTCTTTCCTGGAACATCTCTGTGCCACTCAGGCAGGGAAGCCCAGGAGGGTCAGAGGTGCCTGGCAGTGACCCCGAGCCATGGGCATATCTGTGGGCCACCAGCCTCACACTTCCCTTCCCGTGCTGCTTTTGGGGCTGAGCCCCACAGTGCCCCTGACCCCAGTGTAGGGCAGCTGGAGGCTCTGTCTGAGTTGCCCGGGCTGGTTTTTCCCTTGGGGAAGCGCAGTGGCGGTCAAAGAGCAGGAGCTCCTTTAGGTGGCTAAAGGACACTGCCGCTCGGAGCAGAGCCAGCGAAGGAAAGAGAGAGAAGGAGGCTCGGGGACCCCGCGAGGAGCCCGGCCGGGGCCCCGGGGAGCAGCGCTGGCTGGGGATGCGGGGGGTGCACGGGTGGAGCAGCGAGGGGAGCACGAGGCCGGGCTGCTGTATCCTGAGAGCTCGCTGGGTTCAGTTCACCGGAAAGAGTCTCGGAAAAGCCATTTCTCAATTTTTTTTTCCTTTTTTTCCTTTCTTTTTCCTTTGCTTCCAAAAAGCAGCAGCACCGAGGGGGTTAAGGCTGCTGGGACAGAGCACACTAGTCGCACTGCCATTTTTCACTTGCCAACCTTCTAGAAAATACTGCACTGGGTCCTTGGGCAGAGTCTGTGGGACTGTGAGCAAAGCATGCTGCCCTGTGGGGGTAAACAGCCTCATGGTAAAGAGCCGTTTGACATTGTAAGACTTTTCCACAGGAGGAAACGTCAGAGCACTAGTATCTGGTACATTGCTAGAAGGTAGGCAAGTGGAAAGATTTATTTGTTAAAACAAACAAACAAAAATAATGGTTTTTGGGATCACAGTTTTGCCATGGCTATTTCCTGAGATGCCATGGAAGAAAAAGACATTTCATTCCATTCATCTTGCTTTCCTTTCCGTTTGTGCATGTCCGCAAAAGAGAGAACTGAGAAGGAGGAGCAAATGTATCCCCGAGCATGCTCTACGCACCAGCGGGATACATTTTGGTTACCCCCGTGCGGTAGCAGAGCCAGACCTGGTCACTCCGTCCCCCGTCGGAAAGGTCACACTCATTGGCACGAAAGCAATTGGGGAGGACTCGTTGCCAGCGCCCGGCGCCGAGCGCGGCCGGGCCCCCCGGCCCGCGGCCCCCGCACCATGGCGGCTGGTGCTCCCAGCCTGCGCCAACCAGGTCCGACTCGCTAACTCCAACGCCTACATTTTTCAGTTCTGTTTCTCTTTGAGTTCATCCCGACCCGACGACATCATGGCACTAACGCTTTGCTTCCTCCCTTTCTTTTCCTTTGTATTTTTTTTTTTTTTACTTTTCTTTTTCTTCCAGTTTCCTTTTTGGTTTTTAGCCTGTTTTACTTTGGAAAACAAACCAAACCACCACCAACAACCACGTTCGGCTTTTGCACAACTGCATCATTTGAATTTTTGAACACATTTTTTTTACAGAATATTCATACAATGACTTCTCTTTCAATGCAGTCCTCTCTCTCTCTTGTGGCACTAGGATTCAGCCTCAGAAAAGGCCCTGAGCACTTTTTTTTTTAGTGATAGGTGCAGCATCTCACGTCTCGGTCCAGCCAGGCTAGCGGTGGAAGCGAGGGGCAGGGCGCCAGGCAGAGCATCCCCAGGAAGCGAGGTCAGCTGTGCCGGCCTGGCTGCAGACACCAGGAGAGCAGGGCTGCCTCCCAGAGGGGTTCCCAGCGCTCCAGACGCGAGGCCGGCCCCCCGTAGCTGTAGCAGTGTGGTGGCTGTGCCGTAGCCGTGGGTCACGGAGGCCCTTGGAGGACTGGGAGTGGCAGAACACCTCCAGTAGCTTTCTCACCTGAATGAAGGCCATGACACGGGGCAGTATTCGAATAGATTTAGAGTTTCCAACAACACACTAGAGATCTAATTACTTATACATATTCATTTTAGGATAGAAAAAGTGGTAGAGCAGAACCTGACCCTAAAAAGAAAGCCACTTTTAGGTCCATCACCTCCACCCTGGCCTCCAGCTTCAAGAGACGTAGGTCCTCCAAGGATACGGTAAGAGGAAGAAGAACAATTCTGCCCTCTCTCTTTCTCTCTCTTTCTCTCTTCTGCCATCCCATCGACTGCCACACACCCATCCCGAAGCTGCCAGTGTACATGCATAGCTCATGTTCGTCACCAGTCAGTCAGTCAGTCAGTGAGTCAGTCATCCCGTGTACCTGAAAGGATGCTGGGATCCTGGAGGGCAGGCAGGAGGTGGCTTGGAGTCCTGTGATGAGTTGGGAGATGCAACCGAGTTTTTGTTTTGTTTTTTTGTTTTCTTTTTGCCTGGATGATTTCTGATGTTCCTCTCTGTGCTTCGCTCACCTTACCGGTGCTGACCTCTTGAAACTGATGACATTTTTTCTTTTTCTTTTTCCTTTTTTTTTTTTCTGTTCCTAAGTGTTCCTGTACCTGTTTGTCATTGTATGCCTAAAAACAATCACCCCGATTTAATTTGGGCACCGTGTCACCTCACCAAGAGCCATGCGTGTCACACTCTCTACATGTGATTTTTGTTTGTGACAATTAGCATTCGGAGTAGTCCTCGCACAGGAGTGACAGCTGTCTCTGGTTATCGTCAGCAGTAATGCAGCTCTAGAAAAGAGATGAAAAGGCTCCAAAGAGGAGGTTGTTAAAGACCCAGCCTTGGTTCAAACTTGTGTTTTCCACTGCTCTCACATAACCAGAGAAAATTTCCAAATTGCTGCCTCTAAAGCCAGCTGTTTCCAAACGTGCAAATGTGTCTGCTCGTGCTGGAGCCTCAGACACTTCAGCGTCAGGTTGGGCTGTTGGTCTGTCGGACTGAGCCGTGTCCCTCTGCATGTCGCCGTCTGTTGTATGACACTCTGCACTGTGGCTACTCTGTTGTCTCGTGTGGCAGCGCCCGCTGCGTTTTGCTGCCCAACCTCCTGGCGCGACGGGCTTGCCAAATTTCCCTCCCCGGGGCGACCGGCGGGTTTGTGCCCGGGGTTGCTCAGAGCAGGTCCCCGCCAGGCTGCCCGAGGCGCAGCGGGGACGGGGGGACGGTGGCAGCGGGGGAGATGTGGCCCCCGTGGTGGGGTGGCCCGTCCCCAGCCGCAGCTTGGGCGCCTCGGGGACAGCATGTGGTATCGCAGGGGTCTCGGGGCCACGGCTCTGTGTGAGAATGCAGGAGGCTGCCTTTGACACCAGCGCAGGCTCCATACCAAGAAGCTCCTGGAGCACCCCTGGAACGTGGCCCTGGGGACAGCTGAGCCCTCAGCCGGGCTCGACTGCCACCATCTCACACAAAGTGCTCCTCTCACTGTCACCTTGAAGCCTGGAAATCATGGGGGGGACACCCACGCTCTTCCCACTCATCCTCCATGCCCCACGGGGAAGACGGGCATCCCTGTCATCTCCTGTGCTGCCTCCGTGCTCCCTGGGTGGCACCTTGTCCCAGTAATGCCCCATGTCTGGGGTCCCCTCTCCCACTGCTGCACCCCCTGAGCAGCTCTGCAGGTTGTGTGTTTGTGGCCTGAGCCATGACTGGGGCAGAGGAGGCAGAGATGGGGTGGGTGGTGAAGGGGATGGTGCAAGAGTGAGGAGGAGGAGGAGGGTCAAGTGGAATGCACAGTAAAAAGAGGGGAGAAGAATTCGCAGAAAGATCTGTGTGTCCTGAGTAGACCCCCACGTTCTGTTGTGTTTGAACTACTCCACGAGTAGGAAACCAAGGGGTCCTGTCCTGGCAGAGCAGAATCATGATGGTGCCCTGGGCATCTGGGGGAACCAGTGCCACCGGTGGGCTGAGGAGAGGGGGAGACCCCAAGAACAAAGGGGCAGCTGGTGTGTGGCACCCCTGGTACCTCCCACATTGCCCCTTCTTCAGGGAAGCACCCTGGTCCTGATCCTGCTCCATGGTGGGGCACCCATCCTACACCAACCAGCCCACAGCCCTCTCTGCCCCATGCCAGGAGCACCCCAGAAATGCCCTGAGCTGACCAGGTCCAGGGCCCACCTGCCCCACAGGTCCCATGGATGGGCAGTGGAGCTGTTCTCTCCCCTCCCCACACCTGCTGGGGTCCAGCACAACACAGGGCTCCCCGTGTTTGGGTCATGCTCTTCCTGGCCCGCTGTTCATGGGCAAGTTGTGCAGGGAGATGACCCCTCTCATCCCAGAAGATGGTCCCCACTTTGGGGGCAGCTGAATGTTCAATTACTCCCCCTGCTCAGAAGCCTGTCACAGTGCCCTGCCTGCCGTGGGGTGCCGTGGCCAGGGTCCCACGACATGTTCCCCAGGGAACCGGGCTAGCTGGGTCAAGCACAGGCCAGTGGGGTGAACATCCAAGCCAGCGTGGCCAACTTGGAGGCTAGCAGCCATTGCAGGCGGTCCGTGGTGGAGTGAGCTTTGTGGTGATGTCGGGCAGACCTGCTGGCTGCTCTGCGGGGTGAGCGGCCAGCGGGAGCGGGGTGCTGCCACCAGCCCATGTCACAGCCTGTGCTCGGTGACCTCCACTTCCATGCAGCAGCCCTGGCTCAGAGACCCCAACGCCCTCCTGCTGGAAGGCCCCATGAGTCCGTAGCATGCTGGGGCACGTTGCCTGGGGTCCTTGTAAAGACGAGAAAGCAGCGAGGTGCTCTGTTTCACGATGCTCAGCAGAGCCGCGGGCCCACACCAGGTCTTAGATGGGCGAGGCTGGAGAGCCCGTGGGGCTGGAAGGCCAGGCTGACCCCAGCCCCACGGGCTCTCCTGGCTAGTGAGCGAAAGATGCAGACCTGGTGGCCTTGCTTCTTTCCTTTCCGTTGTCGGGAGTTTTAAAAATGGATTCTGCTCTGCAGCCCTGCAGAATGGTCCCTCAGGAGTGCCAGAGAGACAGGCTGGCACCATGGAGCCAAGACAGCCCCGGGAAGCTTCCACCCCACTCTGAACGTCCTAGCGCCCACCATCACCCGAGCTGCACAGCCTCTCCGCGGCACATCATCCCCACCGCCCCAGGAGGAGATGCATGTGTTCCCCATAGGCAGCTCCTGCAACTCGAGTAGCACTGGCAGAGCTGACGTGTCCATCCATCGCAGCCACCCACGATACTGCAACCCCACAGACGCCATGTGAGACGCATAAACCACACAGACACCTCCGAGCCGGCACATTGCGTACAGACACGTATCGAGGTGCACAGGCCCCTTAGCCCCCGCAGAGCCACACTGCCAGCCCCAGGCGCAGTGACACGCCGTGTCCCACGGCACCGCCCCGCCAGGGCCCTGGGGATGGTGCCAGAGCCGGGCGAGAACCGAGGGGCTTCCTGGAAAAGGTCACCTTTTCAGTGAAGGATCAGCTGTCCCAAAGCCAAACGCTTCTTGGCTGAGAAAGAGCCTAGTTTTTGGCCCAAAAGAACCAAAAGTAGGTCAAAGACAAATTTTTTTTTTTTTTTTTTTTTCCCTAAAGGGAAGTTGATATTTTCTACAGCAAGATCACATTTAGCTGGAATCCTAATTTTTAAATGAAAAAAAATTCCAGAACAACAAACCAAAATTCTTCCAGAAAATCTTCCACCAGCCAGGGACTACCATATGAGCCCAGTTAGGCTGAAGTCATTTTTAAAGACATTAAGTTCTTGTCTATATTTTCTTCCTGGTTGTCATTTAAAGTTTTTGGTGCCTTCACTTCACTTCCATACCTTAACATGTTTGAGTCTCTTCTACAGTTAATATTGATTAATTTCTTGGCTTTATAATGTTTGGTTTGGGGATTATTGCACCATCCCTGTAATATAATTTATCCTAAATTTCTGATATGTGCTTCTAGCATTAGTCCTACTTTAACATAGTTTTGATATGACCGTTTTCTCGCTTTTTTTTTCTTTTCCTTTTTTATTTTAGTTTTAATTTTTATTATTAAAAATTGCATGCATGAACTTTACACACAAAAAAAAAAAGTAAATGAGAATGTTACCCTGTGATAACTCTGTGATTGGAGGAGATATGCTTTCAAATCAAAAGCCATGCTCTTGTATTTTAATTTTTCTGGCCAGATTGCCCATTTCACTTGGTTGTTGTAGCGTTTCCCACCCCCAGAGCTGTGCAGAGAGGCCAGAAGGCCCCAGCCTGCCCTGCTACACCACCACAGCAGCCACATGTGCACCAAGGCACACGCACTCACATAGGCACACTCCGCTTCTTCCACCCGCCTCGCATCAGGCAGGACGTTTAACAAAGGGCCTTTCTTCTACCCATTCATTTTTGTGTCTCCAGTTCCTCCTTCTCCCCCAGCAGTGAGTCACCAGCCTCTCCCCTTTCCCCGGCACCTCCTCCCTGCAGGAGCCGAGCCCCATCCCATGAGCGCACACCTCCCGGCAGCTCTGCCATGGAAACATTGCATGTAGCCGCAATCCAAATTTCTCACCAGGAGGGGGTGGCTGCACCCGATTTTGGGAGAGAGGGGTGTTTTTTGGTGGGCTGACAAATAGCTACAAAAAGCTCCCCCCAGGGCGGCAGAGTGACCCCAGGATGGCCTCGGCCGCTCTCTGTGCCGACGGGCGATGGCCGAGCTGTTGCCCCTTAGCAAAGCAAGGCCATGGCCTGGAATTCCCAGAGGCTCCATTGGAATCTTAGCCAGTGCCCCGAGTGGCAGAATGACCCCGTGAGAGGCTCCCTGGGGGTCAGCGCGTCCCCAGCACGGTACCGGAGACACGGGAGCGCGCTGGCTCCCGGCCCTGCCCCAGCAGCTCCCACCCCCAGGCCCCGGGCAAGCTGGGCTGGGCAGGGCAGCCCCGAGGAGCCCACGCAAGGCTCGGGGCACCCCTGCCCTGCCCTGGCAGGAGGCAGGGTGTGCAGCACACAGGGTAGCCACAGTGCCAGAGCTGCCGGCAGCGCCACGGAGGCCACGGCCACCATCGACCAAAGCAGGACGGGTGAAATCTGTCACCGAGGAGCCCCCCCGGAGCCCCTCAAAACATCGGCCCTCCTGGGCAGGGCGGTGCAAGGGCTGGGAAGATGTCACTGGAGAGGGTCTGTGCTGCAGTACGTGAGACCCACAGAGACCCTTTCCTGCCCTGGCACCGGGTCAGGACCCCAGAGAGAGCGCAGGATGCTCCGGACCACCCGCTCCCACAGCAGGGCTGGACAGGGCTTCCAGGTCAGGCTTTGGAGTTAGGAGTGGAGCTGGGAGAAGAAGGGAGTATGGAAGGAGGAAGGGAGGAAATAACTGCCCAGCTCTAAATTCCTGCCTGGGGAGGAAGGACTTTTTTTGTTGCCCATTGATGGGAATTTCTGCTCTCCCCCCCACTTGCTGATGGGACTGCAGCAGGGGAGGGCTCTCACACAGTCTCTCCCATGCCAAGCCCCCCCATCCGCAAGGAGCTCAGAACCCCAAATCCAGGCCACGTCCCCAACACAGGCCGTATTTTCACATTAGCAATCAACGCCACACTTCATCACAAGTCAACCACACCACACACCTCACCTGCATGAAAGGACAGTCACGGCAGGGTCATTTAAGCAAGGAGGTGAAACGCCCTGGCCTCAAAGCACAGCTTGATCTGGCACCAGAGAGGTGCCAAAACCCAGCCAGACCCTCCAAACACAGGTTCAGGCGTGGGCTGGGCTGATGAGTCACAGGCTTTGTTTTGTAGCCCTCCCAGAGCAGAGAGGGCCTGGCTCAGCCGGTGACGTGGCAGCCACGCTCCGCAGAAGCTGCACCACGCTCCTGGTGTCCCCTCTGCCCAGTTCCAGGGTGCTTGGAGAGTGTCTGCAATGACCTCTGCACAAGCGAGGATGGCACTGGGAAGGGGACCTCAGCCAGCAGCAGCTTTCGGGGCGTTGCATCACCCCCAAGAGATATCCTGTAGGGACACATGGCATAGAAGCAGCAGCGGGACAAGTGCCAGGACTGCCTAACACTTCTTTCTCCTTGTCTGTCTACTTGTGTGTTGCAGCAGTATCACCCCACCGACATCACTGGCCAGCTCAACCTCTCCGACCCCTCAGTCAGCACTGTGGTGTGACCTTCTCCCCGAGGGCCATCAGTCCTTGCCCAACACAGTCGGAAGGCACAGCCAGGACTGCCTTTCAAGGGACACTGATGGGTTCTTCCGGGTGAGATGGGAGGAAAGCATCCTTCATCCATTCACAGTGACTCCATTGTATATCTCCCTCCCTTCCTAGGCCTGCTGCCATGCCCGTGCCCCAGGAAGCACGGCAGGACCAGGACAAGGTTTGGACTTCACTGTACAGAGATTATTGCTTCCAAACAGTGCCACGATAATCAGAATTGCCACTGACTGGCTCCGTGCAAGGGGAAAGGACTGCGGAAGGCACACGGTGCCTGCTCTCCCATGGTAGCAGGGAAGAGCTGGTGCCAGACCACAAACACGTGCTTGACCTCGCAGGCTGCAGCCTTCTGAGCACACACGGCCCCTCGGACGTGTGCTCCGCATCTCCCACCACCTGGAGGGCTCCAGCGACGTGCCCCCGGCCCTGAGCAGCTGGAGCAGCCGGCTCCTGGTGCGGCGGGTCGGGCACATGTCCCTGCTGTGCCGAGCGACCCTCACGTCTGCCGCAGGGGCTGGAAGATGCGTGCTCTGCTCCTTGCAGGGGATGGAGCCAGTTCCCTTCCCTCCCATCGGCCCGTGGCTGTGACTCAGCTCCCGTCCGTGGTCCGGCTGCAGCAGGAGAGCTCCCGGCCTGCAGCCCCCGCCCCTGTGCTAATCCCGGCGCTCCGGAGCCCTGGAGTGCCGCCAGCCAAGATCCCGGCTCCCACCTCTCCTGCACAGAAGATATCCCCAGGACCTGGCCACGGCCAGCATGTAGCACTCACACAGCAGCTTTCCTGGCCAGGAATTCTCCACGGGAAATGGCTCTGGATGGTTGCACTGACCTCTACCCCAGCTCCACACTGCCTCAGCACCAGCAATGCAAGGAGAGATGCTGCTGGCTGGTCACGGCTGGCTGCGGTGCTGCAGCGGCCACCCAGCCCGTCCGCCCCGCCGGGGCAGCCCGGCCAGCGCTGGCGGCTCCCCTGCCACCCTCACCTGCAGCCCAAGCTTGCCAGCAGCTCCCGCGGCAGCCCCGAAGCCCCAGCCCACGGCGCTGCGCCTGCCTGAGCCTGGAGACGTGGAAAGCAGATCCCAGTTCGGGAGAAGGGAATCGAAGGAGCCAGGCTGACGCCGTCCCTCCCCTCTCCTCCCTCCCTCGAGCCCCCACGCCCACCCGGAGCACCCTCCCCGTGGGCTCTGTCAGCGGGGCGGGGGCAGTGGGGCAGCTCCTGGCACGGCCCGGCTGGGGATGAGCGGCTCTGCACGGGCACGGGCAGCACCACATCCCGTCTCCTGCCCGCCTGGAACACCCACGTGCGGCGCGGTACCGAGCCCCGGCGGCACGAACTGCCCTCGCCCTGCCCCAGGCTGCCCCTGCGGGCAGGATTCTCACACGGCAGCTGAGGTCTGTGAGCACCGTCCCACCGACTGCTGTGGCTCCATCAAGTTCATCTAGCTCCAGCTGAGAAATCGGACCCATTCTACTTTATACGTCAATGTTACATTAATACCGAGTTTTTGCAAGAGCTCAGTAAAGTCTAGACTGGATCATGAAGTGGTTTATTCCAGAGCTGTGTGCCTCTTTCTGTCTCTGACTTCTGGCAAAGCTGGCAGGGAGCCCTGCGGTGAATCAGAGCCTCACCCAGCCCTGCTGCAGGGTCTGCAAACAGTGGAGGGACAGGAAGGGATGGAGAAACCAGCAGGGAGAAAGGCCAGGGGCTGCGGGGGACACTGGGAGGGAAAGGGCATCCCCATTCTGGGACAGCCAGGGGACAGGCAGGGTGGGGCACAGGCCTTGCGGTGAGGGCATGGGGACAGTCTGGAGCTGTCCCAACACCAGCACCATGGCAGCCGGCCCTGTGCCACCTCCATCCTGGGGAAAACAGTCCCCTGCCACTGCTGGGCTCCCCATCTCCTGGGGGCCAGCGTGGGGCCTGGCCAGTGAGGCCAGCCCTTGGGAACAGAGGCACAGAGAGGCTCCTGGGCTGCACCAAAAGGCAGATAGTGACTCCTGAGGTGGCCTGAAAGGCACCAAGAGGAATATGGTGACTCCTGGGGTGCACACAGGAGCTCCCAGGCTGCACCTAAAGGCACACTGAAGCATATGGGGCATCCTAAATACACCCTGAGGGGCCTGGGCAGCACAGGGGGCAGGACGAGGGGAGAAGGATCACCTGGATGCCCCCAGGAAGGGGATGTGCAGACCTGAGGGTGGCCTTGGGGAGCCTCCCAAAACACTGAGAGCATTTTTGGTCAGCCTGTGTCCTGCAGGGAGCTGATCTGGAGGCTGCTCCCCCCTGGCTGAGGCAGTTTGGCACCATCTTGGGAGACTCTGAGGATATCCAAAGTGATTCCAGGAACAGAACTTCCTCTCATGGTCCACAGGGGTGTGTTTGCAACAGGTGGGTGCAGGCACCTGGCGAGGGGCATGGATGGAGTGCAGCCTGCCCGGGGCGGAGCCTGGCGGAGCCGCCTCAGTGCACCCTGCAGATGTGGGGTCTCCTCCAGCAGTGGGATTCCCGGCGCAGGCTGTGGTAGAACACTATGAGGGAGCCCAGGAAGGTGCAGAAGAAGATGCTGGCGATGAAGGAGAAGGGTCCAATGATAAAGAGGGTGATATAGTGCTGGGAGGACAGTGAGGTCTCCTGGCATTGCCTGAAGGACTCATCCCCAAAGGCCATGATCGGATACTTGCTCAGCTGCTCCGGAACTCTGCACAGGAGCAAACTCTTCTCTGCAAGAGAAAAGCAGAGCTGGAGGGCACACGGGCAGCTGGGAAAGGCAGGTGCCAAGGACAGAGGGGGATGGCAGGTCTGCCTGGGACAGATGGCACCAGGGCAGGAGGACAGGGGCCAGG
>VXBT01005666.1:73972-92548 GCA_013400235.1 Oriolus oriolus | reverse complement strand
AGTCTTTGCACCTTTTCCACCATTTTGCAGAGTTCTCGCCCATGCGTGAATACTGCAAGTTGGGCCAGATGATCCTTGACCACCCCTTCCAATCTTATATGATCTTTCTATACAATAGACAGTAATTCAGTTGCTAAGTATAACTACTACTTAGCAACTTAATTATTTCTATGTATATTATTTCTATGTTAAGGTTTCAGCAAGAATTTAAGGCACAAAATACCCGACGTAAGAAATCATCACTGTATTTTAATAAAGAAATTATTTCAATTGCAAACATTCTGGCAAAACAGACAAGTAGCGACTCTATTGCTATGAAATTTAAAAGGTTGGCAGCCATATAAATTGTCTTTTCCTGCTCTAGAAAAATTCAAAGCAGCATCCTCTTAATCCTTAGTCAATCTGACCCTGTCCTGACCTGCAGGCACCCTATAAAACTGAATTAAAATAGTTGGTACTTGATCTATTGCATCTCTCCTTGTGTGCCAGTAAGTACTAAAAATGGGAGAGACTTTATTTTATAGATACGTTGAGTGACCCCATACAAACCACAGGTCAGCAGGAAACTGCCAGAGAAGTTTCTTTAGGACAGCACCATTCTTGAAACATATTGGGTACACATATCCTCTTTTTCTCTTTCAAAAATATCTTTTTCTCATTTCCTCCTGTTGGTGTTTTTTGCCCTTCTCCTGTTTTGAGAAATATTGAGTTCTGAAAAGGCAAGAAGAAAGGAGACTAGGAAAAATAAATATGTCCTAGAATCAAATACATGAGAACTGAAAACCTCTTCCTCTGAAAACATTAAAGTGCTTCAAAAAGGCATTTAAATGTGAAAGCATTTCCTTGTTTACTTCATCATACTTCAGGATCCAGTGCAGCCACAACGTCTCTGCATATGTAATTTTTAACTTTCAGAAGTTTCTCAATTGCAGATTTTTCTGTTTTCTTGCCCATAGGATACACTGCATTTTACTGCTCATAATTTGCATACAGCTCAGGCCATTTAGTATTAAAGGGCTGATACAGGAAGTATTACTGACACTAAGAGTTCAGAACTTGTTTAAAAATCTCCGGTTTCTGTAGTTGCCTTCAGAATTCCTTTCTTTAAAATTTGTTATAGGTGTAATATTAAACAGATGCTGATTTTTCTGTAATGTGTTGTAGGAGCTCGGATCAAATACGCTTTAACCACCACTGTCCTCAACAGATTGCTTTTTTCTGCCAAGACCTGACACAACAAATCACTTTCCATGCCTAAAATGCTGTTATTACTCCATTAATCCTTTTTATCTTATCTCTACATTCCTCCCAGCTTTGGCACTCCAGCACAAAAATGGACGGATCCTGTATGATACAGATTTACTGGCTAAGTTACAGGCAGGTGAACACTGGCTCTGTGAGCGGAGTTCAGTCTGCACCAATGCATGGCGGGGTTTTTGCCATAGATAACTGCATCTGAGGCTGTTTGAAATGCCTCATAATGTCTAGAGCATGCACGTCTTTAACTTCCCCTTCTTCATGTCCAAGTTCTTTCTCTTCATGCTCTCACTCCCTATTTTCCTTTTTCATCCCTCTTTTCTTTTACACAAGCACACAGACAGACAACTGGCTGACAATCTTTGTTTAGATGATTAAATTGCTGTAGATACAATATTTCCTCTCTGTTTAGTCTTCCCACCTGGTTCAATCTATGATGTAATGTTTTCCCTAATGTTTTCTGGAAGCTGAGAGAGGGATGCACAGAAATGAAATTTGCTGGGGAAAAAAGAAGGCAAAGAGTATCTTTGCAAATATTCAACACTAATACCACATTCCAATCACAAATTGTTGTTACTTTGCCTTGCCCAACATCACAGCACACAGTGATATGGCAAAACAAGTATTATGGCAGGCACTTTGCACAATTAGGAAATACAATATTCTATATTGGTACCGTGTCCACAGCAAGGTTTGGGAGTGGTCTCTGCAAGACGAGACTGGAGCTTCCCCATGCTGGCCACAGCTGCTCAAGCCAGCTCCAATGGATCCACCACAGGACACGGCTGAGCCCTTCAGCCATGCTGCTGGTGTGTCTGGAAACGCTTATTTTAAAAAGGGCAGAAAATGCTATAAAAAGAGAAGGAGAGAACAAAAAGAATGAGAAGCAGAACAGGGTAAAAACAAAGGTCAAACAAGCAGAAGAAGGTCCTCCATGGCAGAGCAGAAATTCTCTGAAGACCACAGAAAACCCATGCTGGAACAGGTTTATTCTGAAGAACTGGAGTCCAGGAAGAAGACCCATGCAGGAGCATGGGAACAGTGTGAAGTGGAAGAAGGAGCAGAGAGACAACGGCTGTGTACTTACTGCAACCCCCGCTGCGCAACTCAGAGTGGGATAGAGAAGTCAGGAGCAAAGGAGTCAGTGTGGGCCTTGGAATGGAGGGTAGCAGAGTGGTTCCTCTGATTGTCTTTGTATGTCACCATTTGGATCTATTTTAACTGGAAATAAAATAAATTTATTTTCCTCAAGTATGTTTTCCCCATGACAGAACCTGGTAAGCAATCTCCTATCTTTATCTCAACCCATGAATTTTCTCAACCCACTTTTCTCCTGTCCTGCTGGAGAGGGGTGGTGAGAAGCTGGGTGGGAGTTTGGCTGCTAGCCAGAGCTAACCCACCACAATGCATGACTGTGTTGTGGTGGCATGCAGAGGTCGCAGTTGTCATCAGACAAGGAATGACCCTTGACTGCAAAGATTATGCAGGAAGACCACCCTGGAGCAAGACCCAGAATTCCTGTGCCACAAGTTTATGAATCAGCTACACAGCCACCAGTTTCTCTGATGCTCTAAAATACATGTCACTGGGGAAAAATGGAACCTTGACATAAAGAAAACACACATTAATTGGTACCTCATATGACAAGTAATTACTGATGTACATTGCAACTTTCAAAAAACGACTCCACGGACATTCTGTGGTGAGACACTCCAGTCAGGATAACTTTGGCAGCTATGAGCACTTATCAGTCTAAAAATCAGTACAGGAGGAGTCCCTTTTCTTAAATTTTCCCTAGTCAATAGCAGAACATCACAAGAAAGTTTGACTCGACTGAGAACATGATAATGTAAGCAAAGGCTGGATTTGAAGAGTATTTCAGGGTTATGTAGTAACTCAAAACTCCTCTTTACTGTCAACTAATTTTCAGCTATCTTTATGTCCTTAGAAAAAAGAGAAAAATAAAAAAGAACCAGAGATGCTGAAACTTATCCATAAACAGCAGCATTCTTCCCATGCTCACCCTGCCACTCAGCTTGTCCTCAGGAATAGGCTTTCCTTTCCTTAACATCAAATGGAATCCAATGCAGCTTTAAACAAAATCTTCTTAAAGCACCAAAGAAAGAAGAATGGTTCATACTGGGTTTGTTTCCTTGGATTTAATGTTTTTAATTAAAAAAAAACAAAATACAAAAGTTTATGCTTAAAGCTTCATTCTAAGCATATTCTAAGTGCGTGCCCTCAACAGCTGGGGATGAAAACAGTTTTATCTTAGGGGGCACTGGGTAGGCAGCCTGTATTGCTACTTGCTTGGGAATAGTTTTGCACTCAGGAAATCTGTCCATCAACTTCAGTAATGATCTGTGTTTCATCTGCTGAAAAAGAAAACAAGCTCAGATATCTTATGCTTCGCATCTTTATGACAGGTGTATCAGCATGAGAAGTTTATTTTTTTTTCAGGCAGTATTTATTGTTCCAGAGATATCCTTGCTGCGTACTAATTCCCTATTTTCATGTGAGGTTGCAAGTTCATTATGCTGGGATGTTTTTCTTAACTTTCACTGTGACAGTAAAAGCACCTACACCTGAGCTTATAATGTCAATAATGTAAATCATTATTTATCTGAGTAGTGGCAAGAAGTGTTGCTTTAATATTTCACAATAAAAATGTTTAAAAATGCACAATGAAATATATGTAAAATCATTTTGTTTACCCAGCTGGACCGGGCCTTTGTTAGAAATTGTTTGAAGTGGATGGATACTGATGTAATTTTGGAAAATGCATTAAACAGAGAAAAAATGTTTTTCTTTTATTATAAGTCAATACCAGGAGGGAAGGAAATACAGTAAAATTTGCCGCAAGCAGTCTCTCAGGGGAACAACAAAAATTGACTGCTTAATGGACATGGCCTTCTAATAAATTTGGACAAGAATTTATTGAATTTTTTAGGGATATGCAGAGGCTGTTTGAAGAAAAAGAAGTCTGAAAAAGTTTGTATTTTGTGTAGATCTTATTTGTAATTTTACTAAGGAGAACATTCAGTCATAAAAGAAGTCTTTCTCTTAATAATCAACGGTTTGTTTTAGTAATTCTTCTGTAATAAAAAAATCTTAGAGCATAGAGTAATGTGCTGAAATATGTGATTTCCCATCTGATTAGTTACTGTTTTCTAAATATGTTTGTTATTGAACCTTCAGTACTTTTCTCTTGAGTATTCTTTTCATAGTGAGGCTGCTTGAAGGGATTACCAGGGTCTCTGCTTGTACTTTGAGTAGACAAGTGTTTTCCAAAACAGGAAAATGTTTTGTTAAGCAATGCTGAGGTCAGACATGAAATGACAGTGGCTTCTGACTGACTGGCTTTATGCGGTTGAGGAAATCTGGACCCTATTCTTCATGAGAAGATGAAGTGATAACCTACACAAAACTTTTCCTTGAGGAGTATTGCCACGACCTATCACACTGCACTCTGTAGGACAAAAGATTCAAAGATACTGAGAATAATCACTCTTTCAATCTGTTTAGAACATGGAATACGTTTGTATTGTTGACACTCTCTGTAGTGTCACTGTATATATCACGGTCCCCTATGATGCCTCGGAGGATTACACTTCCAGAGAAACTCACCAAAGGCACATCAGATTTCACAGCTCTAGTTAGACAGACAATTGCACAGGAGGTTACTCTTTACTGACAGCCATTTAATATTTTACTAATGGTATTATATCACTGTCATCCACAAGTTTCAAGTGAGAAACAGGTCCCTGCATATCCTGGCCATAGCAGAGAGCACGACCTCTCAAGTTCACAGTTTGTGTATGTGATTAAAGACAAAAGGTACAAGCAGAGAGAGATGTTGCTCTTATAACCCCACCTATCTGAGTGTGTGAGGATCACTGCTTTTACTGAAAAGTTAAATAACTTCTGATCCCAGGACTCTGCTGAATCTGGGCTGTTGGTTCACTGTATGCCTCCAAAATGCTGAAGCAATAGGGAGAATGAAATGCTGGCCTTTTGTCTAATTTACACCCAGTGGATCTGGGACACCTCTTACAGCTCCCTTACTGGCCAGCAAAGAGTGCTTGTCCACTCAGAAGACAACTAAGAAGAGCTCAACACTTATACTGGGCTAGAGTTAAAACACACAGTTTTTAACTATGGATGGAACTCATCACACTGAGATAATAAAAATGGCACTATCTAGAGCAAGTATTTATTTGCAAATTCTTGCCTCCAGCAAGGAGTTGCCCTTTGTAAAAGCAATGATGATGGGTTTTGTGCAGCTTATTCTATAGGGAGGTCATGGGCTCAACATTTAATAAATGCAATGCTTAACTGTGGCTTAGAGAGATGCTTTTAATGGGAGGGTACATGAAAGGAGGAAAAAGGCAGGCTTTTAACAAGAGCTGATTGGGAATGGGGGAGGTAGGAGACAGCAAGTGTCAGGAAGTTATGCTCCAGTGTTGCTTTAGACACTAGTGCAGCATGTTCGTTGCACAGTTTTTGATTTCAAGCAAGTTCTCATTCCACTATTCTGTTTGCGACCATAAAGCTATAGGATTACATATAGGAAAGCCAGACTGTGAAATCAACCATGAAAAGATTATGAAAACTGGATGTAATTCAAAACTGAAATAACATGAGAAAGGAACTCCTAAGGAACAGCATGAAACCCATAGTGCCATTCATTAAGTGCCTCCAGTGGAGTGCGACAGTTTGCCTAAAGGAGGATAGAGCCCATGACTTTTAACTTGGTAATTTCCCTTTAAGGATCAGATAAACAAAAATGTCAATGACCTTGGCAACATGACCTGAGTGTCTTAGTTTCACTAGGATGAACTGTTCTTGGAAAAAATTCTCCCCTGTCTGAGTCACAACCAGGTTTTTCCTTCTGGAGTAGGAATGTGTGCTGTTCTTCCCCCTGCTCCCTTCCCAGCTAGCAACGCAGGCAAATTCCAGCTCACTAGTTTGGCATTTCAGTTTCTGTAGGGTCTTCTCATGTTATGCCAGTGTAGAAGCTTTCACATTTTTTGTAACATTCTTTTGAAACAGAACTCCTCCAAAGTACCTCACTAGAGTCTAGTGACTGAACTTCGAAAAGGATGGGGTTTTGTCTTTGTTCACAAAATGTGCAAAAGTAAACTTCATTCTCTGTGGCACATTAGAGAGGCCTGTGAGCAGTGACTGCAAAAGTTATTGCATTTAGGCTTAAGAATACAGTGGCAGGGATATTCATGTGGGAAATCAGGTGATGGACACCATGCCCCTTAAACATTAATTACACTGTGTAAAAAAGGTATTTTTACCTTCTTCTGAACAAAAAAAGCAAAAATGCATGTATTCTTCAGATCAGCTGCATTTTGTGATTTTTTTTTTTTGTTTCTTTCTTTTTGCCTTTCTTTCCACAGGCATACAGACTGCCCATCCAGAAAAGAAATCATGCAAGTAGTTCACATGTTTTTGAGACAGTGAATGCCAATGGCAGCGCTTTTAATCATTACTGAAGTGTCCAGAGCAATCAGTGATATGCAGGATGCAGATCTGATGCCTCCCTCAGGTCACAGGAGTTACGGTTTGAACATTCTGAAGCAAAGAAAAGCAACCTGCTCAGTAAAGCTGGAAATATTGAGATGGCTCTGCTCTCAAACCCCCTGGCCTGACACTGCTTTGTCACAAAAGCAAGCCATGTTCACCTCCAGGCTGGAGAGTCCTTCTATGCCAGTAGCTGTCAATGCGTTTTGAGCACAGTAAGTTAGGCCCTTGTGCTAGGACACTGATGTAACAAGTAGGTTCAATCTTTTCACTGCACCACTCTAATTTTTACTGGGGTTTCTGGCCTCTTAGTCTGACCTTCAGTAACACCATTTTCTCTAAAACAAAGGAGCCATACTCTGGCATGAGCCCATTCTGCATTACACCACTTTGAAATAGTTTTTAACAGCAGTACTCCAGCCAAAAATAATTTTGGTGCATTCTTCATTATCTGATGGAAAGAAACAAACAGAGCAGAAAAACATGGATGATGCAAGTACCAGGAGTAGTCATGGAACCGGTTCTCACAAGACTAGCCAGACCTAGGAGTATCCTTTCACTGCATCCCCCTGACACTCCAAATTGGAGGAGGAGTGCACTCATTCATGCACAGCACCCGACCTTAGCTGATCTCTAACTGCACCACATTTCAACAGAGCTAACAAGCTTTCTAGGAATCCAGAGTGCTCTGCAGCACAGTAGGAGCCAGATGATGCTTGATATGGCATGAACACAAGTGCATAAAACCTGCTGGCGCCGTGCTGGCAAAGAAGAGCCCCTTGGATGCAGTTTCAGAGGGTTCCGCAGTACTGGTTTGGTGTGTGCTGCGCAGAGACAACAAATCTGGCTCTCCACTGAGATAATCCCAGTCCAAGCCTATGCTATGCTCTGCACAAACTTAATTTTGCCCAAAGATAATAACCCAAGGAGACTGGGTAAGTTCTTGCAGAGCCCGCACTGTCTTGTCTTCTGTGACACAATTAATCAGCAGTTCAGATCCATTACTGACAAATAGTCAAGTGGGAAGTATATGGAGAAATTTGTTATGCTTGTGCCACTTGAGGTTTGCTGTCCTGCAACCTGCAAGGACGATATGAAAGTTAAACAGCACTGTGTTGTCCACGAAACCTTGAGACAATGCTATTGCTCTCTTACTACCTATAACAACATCCTTAAGCATCTTGAAGGCAAATCTGCAAGAATCTGCTACTGGCAATCTCTGCAAAGACAATTAGTGGAGGTGAAAAGGAAAAAACAAGTATGAAAGGATGATACAAGTGTGTATCCAAAACTGCCAAACTGATACACTATCTTTAGCAGTCAAAGATCTCACATGTTTTATGAATAGACTCAAAACTTTTAATCATGGTATTGTACTGATATTACAACTGATGCCAAGTGAATAAACTTAAGCCGCGCTCTGACCTCTAAAAAAATACTGATGTGGAAAATGCAAATGTGTCACAGCATTTTTACAGCTGACAGCTACGTATCACAAAGTGGTTGTTAATACTTTTGTTCTTTGTAACACAGGCAACCTCAAGAAGGCCCTCAGTGAGGTCTGAGCTACACTACAAGTTTCTTCTGTAACACAGTTGAAAAATAAACAAATTCAGCATTTCCCACTAACAAAAAATATAAAACAAACTGTGGAGACAGGATTTGCAAAATTTTCAGCTGTAGTTCCAATCACTGTAAACTTTTCTAAATTATTTGACCATGCAATGTTCTTTAAAAATAACCTCATATGCCCTCTTTGATCTACATTGACAACATTCAAATCACAGAGCACAGTAAAATTAAAGTGAAATGGCTGAGTAAACAACTCAGTTTTCAGAAAACAAAAGGATTGAGAATAGTCTTGAATTCTTCCTAATTATTTCCTTTAAAAGTCTGGTTTCATGCATATACAATACCTTCCTTTTCTTTTCTGAAGCAGGTTACAAAAATTCCACTCTTCTAAAGGCTCATGAAAGTTGTTGCTAGTTATGGCAACACCAAAAAGTCCTGCTCATGGACAGCCAGAAGCAGAGCATAGAAGCCTGCTGTAGAACTAAAGATGAGATGAACTACTAGAAACGTGCTGTCCATACAGCTTGTGAACAATTCAATACAAGGCAACTATAAATTCAATACAATTCAATAAAAGGCAACTATAAATTCCTGTCTGGAGCGTCTAGATAATACCACAGGTACCCTCAGCCAAGTACAGAAAAAAAGCAGAGCAAACAAACAAAATACCCAAACTGCCTACAAAATGAAGTGAAATACTGTTCTAAATCCTTTATTTTCAAGTTATTAATATTTCTGTTTGTGTCTCCCTCCTGCAGGCTCTTGGCAAACACTGAACTTAAACTATTTGGAAAAGCAGTTTGTTCTTCCCACCTCATCTGTGCCTTTTCTTCTCCCTCGAAATCATTAAGCATTGTGGTCCTTACTGAAATCCTGTTTACCCGCATTGCTTTGTTACGTGGGTATTTTCACATTTTCAAAGGAACTTTTTGTTCCTACAGAGTGAAGTCTCCTCATGTCATTCTGCAGCCAAGTTAGCCAAGGTGCTGATAGCCCCCTGCAGTGAAAGAACATGAGGAGAGTGAAAACTGGGGGAAACAGAGCAGTCTTTTCAACTGTCAACATTTATTTAAATGTAATCATGAAATTTGGCTGTTCCTTGGGCCATGTGGTGTCTGCCCATTCTGCAGGGTGGGGCTGGAATTACTGCTGGCATGAATTTGTTTGGCCTCTTATTTTCATAACCCTTCAGAGCCACACAAGGGGAAAACAAGAGGCTACATAAGTACATTTGAGGGCTAAATGTTTGTCTGGTGTGCTTGCATCATACAGGGCTTGGAAGGGCCAAGGAAATCCTCTGAGTTTAGGGAATGTGAGGTAAGCTGCATAGTTTAATATGCAGACAGACAGCTGAAGAGATATAGAAAGAGAAAATACTCAAGCAGGTACTGAAAGGGGTCAATATGCAGGGATCAACGTTGGAGGAGAAAATGGGTGAAAGATTAACTCTGTTGTTTTCCATTATAATGATTTCAAATCCACTTACAGCAAGATTAATGGGGCTTCCCCTGCTGTAAGAAAGGGATGTGCCCCTTCATTTCGCTCAGCTCTCTGATTTTCTGAAGCCTTTTGTGGCCACTTTTATTCCCCCCCAGACTCTCTGGTTTCTCCTGCAGTAATCTTGGCCCCTCCCTCTTCATAAACCTTGCTGTATATCTCTCCCCGCATCTCCTTGCAGGCCCCCTCCTCACGCTTAGCCAGACTGTCAGGTTGCCCAGTTCTCCTGATGAGGCCATAAAGAGGGGTGTGGCTGCTGCTCCTGCTTCCCACCAACAGAAGGGATGACTTTAGCAGGTGACAGCAATTGGAAATGGCTCCCATGCTCTGTCCTCAACTCCTCTGCTTCTCTTCAGCAGCAAAAACTGACTACAGAATAGTGAGAAGAATGAGAATGCCTAGAGAACTTGCAGGCTGTGGTGGTATCTAGAGCGGCTGGGAGAAATCTAGAAGATGATGCAGAGGAAGCAGAAGAAATACTGAAGGAGAACTGGAAGTGTTTTTCACATGGGCAAATTAGGAGATCAACACAGTGCTTCCACTTAGAAGTTACTCACATATATTGAATAGTAAATCTGGATATGGGCCTGCATAAAACAAGCGTCTAGAAGAGTATCACTGACAAAGATTGATGGTAGGTGTAGTTGTTTGGGGACATGAACATATGACAGATAAGTGGCTTAGAAAGGAGAGAGAAGGTGCTCAAACAGTACAGTTGGGCAATGAAGACAAAGGGCGAGCATGCTGAAAAGTGAGGGGGAAAGCAAATTGGGGGAAAAGAGAAAGAGGATGAAGAAGGAAGTTGGCACTGGCAGGTTTGCCACAGAACACAACATTAGCAAAGTCAAGTGCTAGGAGGATAAAGATTACAAAAATAAAAAAAAGTAAGAGACAAAGGAAGATTACAACGTAGGAAAAGAAAGAGGAGGCAGACAGAAGAAAGGGAGATAGTGACCAATGTGACAGTGACAGATTATTTCATTTATTATTAATACAAAGGCACTGTTGATCTTGCAAAGTGGTCACTCTGCTTCTCACACCAAGATTTTGCTTGGTCTCTTTCAGAACACAAATCCAGGTTCTCAGGAGAAGGCTCAGTGGACGTTTTACGTGTTTGGCATCTGATGCATTGACAGACTGCACATGGGAGGCCTTCAAGCATTTTCAGACCCATCTGAAGCCTGGAGAATCTTTGACTTTCTTCACTATTTGGTTGAGCGCAGGGAGATTTTAAAGCCCATGTCCATTTACAATATGCAGCTGTTGTTTTAGTGACATCTTGGCTTAGAAGTATGGGATAAAAACCGGTCTAAGTGCAGTTCTTGAATTTTTTTGGCTGTAATTAAATTCTGGATCTTACTCGTGAGGGATTTTTAAGGAAGAACTGGAAATCAGTCCTTTCTGCTGGCATTATTCCTGGCTTATTTACTTCCAATGCAGTCAATGGATGGAAAAAGGCAGAGGACAGAGAATCACTTGCAGCTCTTCTGCTTGGAGATCCATTTTGGTGGGACTACTGTCATGAAATAGGAAGAAAAAGGCTGGTAGATTAAAAAATAAAAATCTTTAGCATGTAAATGCAAAAAGAAATGGTAGGGGTTTAAGTCACAGAGGCTCAAATCCCTGTGGGGGCCACTTAGGAAGAATTACTTGACTCATAGATTTTAGAGCCAGAAGGGATCAACAGATTGTTAGTTTGACCTGCTGTGTAACATGGCCATAGTATTTCATCCAACTAATTTTGCAGCTAGCCTAAAGCCTGTCTTGCCTGAAGTCAGGTGGGCTTGATATGGAGATTTGACGGGTTGAAGAACTCAATGCATGTTAACAGTTTCTCCTCTGGTAGTTTATTCCTTCTTGTTTAAAATATGTTGATTTTATATTTAACTTTATACATCTTCAGCCTCTTTTTTTTTTCTTTTTGTTGTTGTTGCTGTTAACCTTTTTCTGCTTTGTTGGAAGCCTTCACTATCTATTCTTTTCTTAATGTGAAAGATGCTTTTGAAATGAAGAGTGCAAGCTAGGTACAAAAGATATGTGGAAAAAAGGGCATCCAGACAGCAGTATTAAGAGTGACTGGAATTGGGAACATCTGTTGCAAGAAAATTGTCTCATTCTGAAGTATACTGTGTGTATGTAGCTGGGCTCCCCTGCAACTGATGCAGTGCTGTTCCAATTTGCATCTAGGTATTGATGCTCGGGGCACAAGCTTGCCGACGGCTCGACACTGCAATTGCAGGGTAAAGGGGCTGCCCTGGAGACAAGGTGATTCCAGCTCTTGGGACAGCTGTTGGCAATGGTGGCTGCCTATGTGGGACGTAATAAGAAGGGAAAGAGCGTGAAATGGCAGACTGTGTGAGGCTGCAATGAGTCAGCCACTCCGAGGGGGCTGGAAGAAATGTATAGTCTGTATAAAGGAGCCCTGGGCTGCCCTGAGCTGGAGGCGAGGAGTTCGGGTTTCTGCAAATTCAATTCCTCTGATATTCTTGGCAGTCAGGGGAGGAAACTCACAGCAGAGAGCTCTGGTGTGTGTGGAGTGATGATTCTCGGGCTGCCTTCTGGGAAGGCAGGCCAATAAACGTGGCTACCATGTCCTGCAGCAAGAGTCCTGAAGAGGGAGCATGAGCTAATAGCAGTGTCTAGGGCAATATAACATGCACCCTCCGTGATGGGCTGAGCAGTGCAAGACTAATGGCTACAGCACTGCACAACCACTGACACAAAAAATTCACATACAGATGTCTTTAATAACCAATGATTTGGTTATTAAATCGAATCTTTTTGCCCAGAGAGAGAAACTCAATGCGCTAATTAAAATTGTTCTTTCTGCAAGATTTTTTTTTCAGAAGTTCATAATCTTACAATCTTAATGCTGCCATTTATTCTTCCATTACTTCTTCTAAATACCGGGTTTGTTCTTTTTCTGTCCAAACACAAGGCTCCTTCCTCCCTCTTAATGCATTGTGGAGTTTCAAAATGCTTTCTCAGAATTCCCCTTTCTCTTGCTAACGATACTAATTCAGAGGATCTGAAGTTTTTCCTACCGATCTTTATTATTTACAAGTATAATCAGAGGTATCATATGAGTATAACTGTGAGATAAACACAGTTCTGGTGAAAAAAGCACTAGGTGTTTTCAGGTGGTCACATGGGGAAATGTCATTAACACTGTGCAATTTGCTTGGAGTAGCCCAGCCTTGGAATGGGTGGCAGTATTTCACTGCATGAAAAATGATTGTTGCTTCAGCTGCAGCCATATCCATCTTCCTGGGAAAACTTCCAGCTTCAAAGGGAAATCTGGTTGTACAAGTTTGAACTGTGTTCTTAGCTGCAACATAATCTTTTCTGTCTTCTAGCTGTGCATTGGAAACGGTAATGAAAACATGGCACACGTTCCTTTCAGCCTTAGTGTAACCTTTCTCTTCTTCAGGAAAGAAAAGTTACTGAACCCAGAGGGTAATTAATTTACTGACATTCCTTCAGATGCTTTGAAGATATGCTTTGAGGGAGGGTCTGCATGCTGATCTGTAGAGTAAAGCAAAAGCGTGGCACCTACCAAGGCAATGTCAAAAAAATAAATACGTTGGTCTCCTAAGTAATGCCTTCACAACAACTAAATCATATTAAACATAGACTGATTTCATGGGCTGAATAGTCAAGTTCTTAAATCTTCAGTTACCAAAACATGTTGTCATAGGAAAAACTTCAGTGGAGCTAATATTACAGCTTTACACATAGGAGAAAAGAAATACTGGTAATGGGAAAGACATATAACAAACGTTTACAAACTTTCAGAAAAGCAAGCCGGAAAGTAAAAGTAACGTATAATGAAATGGACTTCCCTCATTTGTTTTCTCTCCATGAGCAAATGAGCTACATTAAACAGTAAAAAATAAAGAACTCCTAGCAACTGATGACCTCTCACCTTCACCCCATCCAAGCTACTTTAAAAGGGATTTTTCATACTCTTGGTTTATTTATTGTTCCTCTGCTGCTTCCAAGTTGACCTTCAGATAGGATCCCACCCAGAGTTTTGCAGGAAGCAAAACAGGTCAGCAGAAGCAAAAGAGTTATTAGCTGGAATGATGGTTACAAAAATATGTGCAAAGTAATTATATCAGGGCTGTCTTGCTGGGATACAAATATTTTTATTGATGTTTGGCTCAGGCCCTTTGGGAAATTATCAGACACACTGATATCCTATGACAAGTTTCCCATGGCTTCTCTATGATCCTTCCTGTTGTTCCAGCATGCCCTAATTGCACATGTACATGAAATGTAAATTACTTATATACGATATACATAAATATGATAAAGCCTGTTCTAGGGAGTATCTTGTCCACTATGTGATGGAGCCTGGCTTGAAGGAGATACACAATGGAAAGCAATTCATTTCTGCTGTTTTTCTTTCTCTGGTAAAACCTATTCCTGTGTTTTTCGTTTGTATTCTATCTAGTCAGCAAGAGTTGATAATGGAGTATGGAAAAGATACAAACCAGAAGAGATTAAAGGCAACTTTGTACCGTTCAGTTTAAAATAACACGGAGATCTGTACCAGTCAGCTGCAGTAAAACACATGCATGGCATACGTAATATAGCAAACATTTTTCAGGATTGTCTGTTTTTGTTTTTTCAAATACCTAAACATCTACACACATACAAGCATACATACATACACACATAATATGCCAATCAGGAATTCAGCTGGAATTTTCTCACCGATTTTTAATATATTGTTAATATAAAATTATACAAAAATTTATC
Source organism: Oriolus oriolus (assembly GCA_013400235.1). Classification (NCBI taxonomy): domain Eukaryota; kingdom Metazoa; phylum Chordata; class Aves; order Passeriformes; family Corvidae; genus Oriolus; species Oriolus oriolus. Next base: position 77,926 of record VXBT01005666.1, on the reverse strand, counting down.
AAGTTTTATATACATAGTAACTTATTTAAAATCAGTCTATTTTATTGACTGTACTTGTAACAGAAAATGTACTTCATCACCTTGATGAAAACTTTGTTAAGGATTTGGGGTGGGCTTTTAAATTGGAATCGAAGTATTGTTTAGTTTGTCCCTCATTTCTGATGATTTGAAAACTCTTTTATTAATTCAAACAAAAAACCAGTAAGATGTTGGGGTCTTTTTCCTAAATCTTGTTCAGTGATTACTTCTCATGGTATTTTTAGACCTTTGAGTTGACATCTGAGACCACTCATGTGGAAAAAACAGTCTTACCTGTCTACCACCTAAAATCATACAATGGAGAAAAATATTTTTTATTCTGTGAAGACACATAGGTGAATGTAGGTGTTTACAACATGCAAACACACTTTTATTTCTATTTATAAACTTTCTGTTGGATCTGTGAGGCAAAGGGTAACTTTAATCTTAGCACTTCCTAGATTTTGACTCTGCAACTGCACTATTTTTTTTAGTATTTATTTATCTGTCTGTCACATACATTGATCAGAGTTTTGTAGCCTCAAATAACTTGAAACTAACTAGTCTTGGGTGATAGAATCAGTGCTGAAGGTGAAAAAATTTTCTTGTATTTTTGATGGCATCAAAGCATTCTGCAAATACTGCTAAAAAGAGGGTCTTCATCTTAATTCTGTCAAAAGGTGGGAGCTCTGTGTCATGCTGAAAATAAATTTGATGCAGTACAAACTGTGTTTAACCCCTAAGGCAAAGTGCAGGTTAAATGTCATTTGCTTTTAATCCAAGTGCTACTCATTTGATGAACACCCTTGCCATACATAACATAAAGCTGAATTAACTGTTGAGCTTAGTGGTGCTGCAGTGTCAGAAGGCCTCGCCTGCTATCACTTTCCTTCTTTGCACACTGACGTTTTGCAATGCAACTTGTTCTAACCAGGCAACCTGATTTAACTTCTCTGAAAGCTTTTCGTAATTTTAATTTTGGGTCTCAGGCCTAAGAATTCACATGGTCGAAGGATGTGATGTTGTAAAAGCCCTTTTGACAGGTTTGCTTCATGTTTGCCTTACCAGCATACCCAGCACACCAAAAATTTCCAACAGGTACTAAAATATGTTTGCAGTAGATCTTTGTTGCTTAGCAGAACACAAGACATTGCTCTTGGCAAGACCCTATGCAAACGATGCCTGTTGTGTATTTTAAGGTTTTCACTAAGTGACAACTGAAGTTTGTTATGCGGAAAGGGGCAGCATGAAAGCAGCACTGCTGGCTTGCTCTTGGCACTGCCACCAGAGAACACTTGCCATGGGAATGTTTGAACCAGTGGTGATTTCTTGTACCAATTATCTATCATTGTTTCTGCAGAATTAACTTCCATGGAAAATAGGAAGCTTGCAGAAGTTAAATTTGGAAAAGTGTTGAAAACAGTCTGGATGAAAAGCGAGACTTTTTGAATGAGAAGAGCGCCTACGTGGGAGATGGATTTAGGACTCCTCCCGCTTATCCTCTGCTGCTTGGACTTCACAATGATGCCATCTGTCCCTTCTCACCCAGTCAAGAGGGGAAAGGCATTGAGAGAGTGGTCCCTCCGCATGTATGCAGACCTGAACGGGGACACTTCCCACAGAGCACTGGCCGGTGTTCAGCTGATCAGAGGTTCCCCGCAGCCGCATTTCCCGGCAGGAAAAGACGGGTTTTGCCCCAAACCCCACGGGCTCCCCGCTCACCCCTCAGCGCCCGGCGGGCCAGGGGCGGGGCTTCCCTGACGGTGACTGACAGCCTCGCCGACCAATCGGCGGCCGAGCCGGCGGCAGGGATTTGCATACGGTGCGGCGTTGCCGTGGTAACGGCGGCGCGCGGCGGCAGCGGTGGGAGCGGGGCCTGGGCTGCGGGCATGTGAGCGCCTTCCCTGCCTGTTTCCCTTCGGAACGGTCACACTGAGCCACAGGGCACCGGCACAGAAACCCAGCCCTTGGGGACATGAGGGAATTTTGATCCAAGCGGAGGTAATAGGTGTTTAGGAGGACATGAAAAATTAGATGCCGGTCTCATGAGCCTTGGATCTGAATGAGCCTGTGAACTTTTTTTTCGAGAAGGGCGGTGGAGAAGTGGTTGGGTGAGGAGGAACCGTGCTTTTCCTTCTCTCCCGAAGTTCAAGCCTCTCTTCTGCCTGGCCAGCAGGCACGGGATCCTCTGTGCTCCTAACCCAGGCTCATAACCCAGTTCTGCTGGTTTACACCTGACTTCCCCGTGAGGATGGTACTGACAGCACGCTTGGCCTGAGCCTCGGTCAGCCAAGGTTTAAATAATGCAGTCCCGTGTCCTGTCCTCATCCAACTAAAACAGTGCTTGCCCTGAGTGCCAGATGGCCGGATTCCTGCAGAGGTCAGCGGGCCAGTTATAAATAAGTAGAAAGGTCAATCAACTAAGACTTGACTTGTCAGACTTTCTACCCTTAGACCAGGTAGCTGGTAATAAATTCATGCGTATTAGTGCTTACTGTGAGGATAATGCATTTGTTCTCTGGAATTTGTTTCTGCAGAGGTTTGGCTGGCCTGGCAAAAATTGTGCGTGAGCATTTACTAGGTCAGATGTTCTGACTTCTTGGTTCCCCACTCTTCTAGGGGAGTGGGCTGAGTTCATTTATGTGTGTGTTTTAAGGGCCAGAAGAGTACAGCTGCACTACTCATGGCCAACAATGTGGGCACTGAAAGCTAGAAATGTTACTCTCTGTAAAAGGCAGCCCTACCTACCTGGCACATAATTACTGATTGTCCTGCATAACAGAAATTATGTGGTGCATAGCAATAATGGAAAGGTTTACTAAAAAGCCATTTTGTTTTGCTTTGTTTTGTTTGGAAAGCACAACAGAAACAGAAACCTTTGCTGTCCAAGTGGTTTGTCTTAAAGCTTACTAAAAAATTTATTCTTAAGGTACTGCCACTGAACTGATTGCTCAAGTTACAAATTAATACAATTTCCTTCATTACAAATTTATATATTTTACTAAACTTTACTTTTCTATCTACTTAACTCTGTAGAACATTGATCTATTGGAGAATGCACTGGTTTATAATCAGGTGAAATTATGGTTACACAGTAATGAGCTCAGACATGTCTCTTCATTTAAGCCACATTATCTGGGGATATTTCAGGCTTATATTCCATATGTATTTCTGTTGGCACATGGAATTTAATCCTGTTCACTAGAGGACAATATGGACTGATGCTTCAAAAACAAAGTGAGAAAAAGATGATCATTAAACATGACAAGTTACAGAATCATCAGGACCCAGGGGCAACAGGTAAAACTTGATGACCTTTATCCGTTGCGTCCTCTCACACCAGCTGTAAATTACTGTTGATTTAATCTGGAGGAGAAAAGCATTAATGTAGAAAAATGATGCTTTTAAGATTTTTTTCAAACAAGAGCTTACAAAATGAGTGCTATAATGCTGTCAAGGCTCTTGCTGGATATGATGAATGTTTCAATAGCCCTCCTAGCATGCTGTTTTCTATAACTGATTTAGTAGGCAGCCCTTTTTTTGTGTCACTACATTGTTAGTGCTCTGCAAAGTATTAGGATGTGCTGTATTATTCACGCAAAATACAATAATGAGTATTTAATCATGTCTTGTTAGGTTTTCCAACATTTCACAAAATAATTGAAATGTCCAGAGTTTTGCTTTTCTAGACATTTTCGACTTAAGATAATTTCATCTGCTGTTCTAGATTCTTTTGGTTTCTCTTATGCTATTGTGGCTCTCTGCTCACTGTTTAATTTTCGTATTTTAATAGCTGGTCTATCTTGCTGAGTGTAGAAATTTTCATGGTAATCAGATTATCTGTCTGAGTATCCTATTTATAATAGAAGTACCAAAAACCTTAGTTATGGAATCATTTATCAGCAGAAGCACTTTATTCTAAGATTATTAAGATTG
>VXBT01005666.1:20308-73951 GCA_013400235.1 Oriolus oriolus | reverse complement strand
ATTGATTTACACTGTAAAAGAAAAGAACATTTACCCCTTTGAATTACTTTGTCCTGTATAATGTAACCGTGTTACTGCAGATTATTGAGAACAGTGTCCTTCTGTCACTGAATTGCTTTACACTTCAAGTGACAGGCTCTCAGCACATGTGCAGTGTCATCCTTCTTCTGATTTCCACTGACTTGTGTCAGTTTGTACAAGCTGGCATTCTGGGCTTCTATTCTTTTTGTTTCAGACTCATAACTGAATATGCATTTATCCATCCACCTATTTTTTTCTCCCTAAGGATGAGCTTCTTTCTTGAAATAATTGCATAGTCATCATCAAATCACTGGAAAAAAACCTGATTCTGCACATATGAGTTCCAGGGGTGGAAATGCTGAGCAAAGATACTTGAGCCAGAAAGTACAGGTAAGCATACTGAGCTGTGTAAGCATACCTGCTTCACTGTCTGCTTGCTCTTGTACTTCCGTGCTGTGGGCAGGATTAACATACCCAATCTATTCATTATTTGGTGCATATCTGATATGCCATCTAGGATATGAAGAGTAAGTATCACAGATATATTCTAGTAACTGAAGATGATTAAGAATGTGATGTGTATGCATCCGCAGTGTCAGCCAAAAAGGGAATATATTTGCTGATTTTTGCACAAGAAAAAGTGTGAAAGTGTTGAGGCAGTTATATTATTCCTTTAGAACATGAGATGAGTGTGTTAAATAGTGGTGAGTAAAACAGAGGTAATCTTTACTCTGCTAAGTTGTAATGCATCACTAAGTGAAATACAAAAACCAAGAACATTCTTTGTAGTGCATAAAGGATATCTGAGGTGTGAGAGGATGGTGTTACTGGATTTTGAATTTTAAAAGTCTGAAAAGTTACCTTTTTTTCAGTAAAAATGTTTCATTTTTTTCCATGTACTTTAACTAGTAGCAATCATAATTTCTTCATATAATGTTAGGATTTCAGTCAAATCAAAGGAATTACTTCTTATGTCTGGGCAGAGGACATAGTAACAATAAAGAACTACTGGGTCTCCAGAATCAGTCTCCAGCTTTCTCTGGTAACACAGTCATAAACTTAAATCAAATAGAGCTAATTAAGTAAAATAAATGTAATTCCTGCATAATTATATATAGGATCTTCTTAAATGCTGAGGATACTCTGGCTGCTGTTGATGTCAGGGACTTTTTGATTGACCCATAAAGCTTTAGGAAGATGATCAGATCCAAAGAAAGACATGGTCATTTTGTTGGTCAGAGGAAAATTACAAAAAGCTTTGACTAGGTTGACTGTCTCATTACGAAGAACACCTTAAGTCCTTCTATATAAGAATTGTATAGAAACCTCTGGGTTATATATTTTCCTTCTCTTATGTTGTAACGGACCTTTGCACACACACACAGACACAGGCTCAGATTTCTCTCTTGTGTAATTCATACATCTTTGTAGGTACATCTTTGAGGAAACTTCGAGTTTTGACTAACCAACACTTTAAACAGTGGGAAAAATGTTCACTAGAAAATTCCCAGACATTTCTAGCCTATTTGCAAATACCAGAACACAATGGCTTTTTAACTTGACATATTTGGTTTTGAGTGTTCTTGTCCTGTCGTCCTGTCTGGCTGCATCCACTTTAAACAAAGGCATAACCACCACCTTCTGGGCTGCAGGTCACATCGGGGAAAAGGTGTATGTGCACCTAATCCTCTCCTGGGGCAAGCTCCACACTTGGATGTTTCTGAATGTGCATTACTCCTAAGACATTTAAGCCAGGCTGCTGTGGTACTAGATGTTACAGACTAACAAGGTATGAAGCTGATGGAAGTGAGGTATATGCCAGTATTTGCATGTTTGGAGCTTGCAAGTAGTTTCTTGAGAGAGGAGGATGCATAAAAACAAGGATCATGCTCAGCTGTGACAAGATGAAGCATCCTGACATAGTAAACCTCCGATTTCCTGCATCTCAGTGGTATTTATTTAAATTCAATAAAATAATAGATTATTCTTTTCACATGACTGAAGGAAATGATTAGTCTCTAGTACTAACCAAAGGAGACTCCTTCAGCCAGAAAATGTGGAGAGAATGTAGTGCTGAGCTGGAAAAATGTGAGGTTTTTAATATGTGGTTAATTTGCTAAAAATATTGTTGGAAACATAAGAATGTTTTTTCCTTTTATCTTTTGGTGAAAACCAGATCCAACAGTAAGATACTACAAATTATCCAATATTTTTATCCAGCTTATGTTCGAGTACTTTTGTGTTAACAGATTTCTAAAATGATTTATAATTGAGCAATACAAAACATTTAGCATGAGAAAAAATAAAGCTTAAGATGTTGGTTTAATTTCATTTGCTTTCCCTTAAAGAATAATGGGAAGCCTCATAGAAAACATTTTATTTGGAAAGAGCCTGAAGCAAGGCTTTCTGGCACTCAACAGAGGATGTCAGTTTGGTCCTTTCTGACACCTCTTTTTTATGTAAACATAATGAGAACCCAGGAAAGTGGAGAAAAAAGACTTACCTTTTTCTTGACTGTAAAGTTAGGGATCAGCCTTAGAAAATCCTGTGACCGGACTGATTTAGTGTTGGGGTGCTAGAAAATGTAAATTTAATTTCCTTCTTCTTCAGACTTGCTGTGCTATTCTTGGCAGATGACTTATTTCATCTCTCTCTTTCTATATCTTATGTCCTCTTATACTGAGTTTTCTCCTTTGTCTGTTTACACAGTCCAGCCCAGACTGAGAAACAAGGATCTCTGGGTACCCTTGTAGTACAGGAAGCTTTTGCTTGTTGCTTCTCATTTAAAGCTATTTGAGACATTTCCAATTTATATAATAGTAAAGTTAGGTATTAAAAGTAAAATCTTTTCTTTTAGAATACTTGTGAATTTAATCCAGTGTACATAAATCACCCTTATTAAATGACCCACGTAACAACATGGTGTCACAAACAGAAAGCTTATGGCTCCAAGCACTGCCGGGTGAGCAGGCAGAATAAGTATACAACACAGAGTGTAGTATTGAAGAAAGGGAAAACAAAGGGAAAACTTAGAGTGAAGTGGGGTTTTGCATAAATGAGAGTTCACAGAGCCAAGAATTCTTGAATCTGAGATAATGAATTAACCAGTTCTTTTCTGCAAGCTAAAATTAGTCGTTCTTTTTTTGGCACTGACAACCTGATCTGTAGCTGAGCTTCTGCCAGGCTTTTGTATTTGCCACCATTTTGGAGCCATATGTTTTCCTCTTCATTTAACGTGTGTCTGTGGCCTTTCATCTTCTCCCTCAGGCAGATCAGCCCATGCAAACATTCTCATAACTCTGTTACAGGAGTCATGATTTTGTAATCACTCTACAATTATAGACGACCTCTCCAAAGAGCCTCCTGGATTTAAGCCACTGTCACCTGAAGCAAGTATTCTATATAAATCCTTCTCAGTTTTATCAAATGCTTTTTTTAAAAACAGCAAAAGAATTGGTTCCCACTACTTATTTTGCTTGTTTATGGTCTTCTCTGAAAATTGTCTCTGCTTTAAGATTAAGGCAGGCATGTCCAAGGGGAATTTTTTCGAAATTGTCTCTGCTTTTTAGATGGAGTGAAACATGTCTAAGAGGTTCTTGGGGTTTTTTTGACATGTAAGCTTGAAAACTCTGTGACCTTTGTTTTAGCTCTGTTTATTTAGTGCAAGGATTTATCTTTCTGTGCTTGCACATTAGAACAGTGACACTGAACCAGCCATATAGATTAAAGAGTTTACAATCTGATACAGCTCCTCATGGAGAGGCTGTGATACCAGTCAGCATCCATAAACTGTACAAAAACAGATACCCTAAATTCTCACAGCTGTTTCTGTATCTTGTCCACTGAATAAGCATGGTTATATCCTGGCAGTAGGGGGATTCATACAATGTGTTCTTCCAAAAGGTAAACTCTGTTTTTTTTTTATAGCTGTGAGGTCTCCGTGTGGAATTCTAGCTAAGTCAAAAGCAGTAGTGTTGAGGATTCATTGGAAACAGCCAGTTTAATCCCCCAGCTAACACAAGTATATTTTGTTCAATTCAGTCAAGGAATCCAGGCTTATAAAATGACCTTATAATGCTTTTTGAGGAATTGTTTACATGAGAGACTCAAGAGAGATGAAAAACAGAGAGGGTCGCTCTTCAGAAATGGGCTGCATACAGGAAATAGAAAACGTATGTGTCAACTTTGCTTCCAAGTTCCAACACTGACATGAAACAAGACATAAAGAAGGCTGTTTCAGGGAAGAAGTTTCTATTTCTATGGGTTGAATCACACATGGCGGCTAAGAGACGGCAGCATAAGTGAAGCATTGTTAATAATGCTATTGTTGCTGTTGTTGCCATAACGTTATTGTTGCCATTGATTAGGTGAAGCTTAAAAACTGTGTGCAAGAGTTCCAGTTCCCACTTCAGGACAAGAAGATGATAGACTATTTGGGCTCTTGTCATTCCATTCTATTTTGGTTAGACTGAAGCTCTTAGCCTGATTCTAAACTAGCCAGTGTTTCACTTGCTTTTAATGAAATCAGACTCCTCCACTAGTTGTAAGTGACCTGTCACTGCTGTTCATGAAATTGTTTTTAAGTATTGTCCTCTGTGGAACTTGCAGAGGAGAGAAATGTTTTCCCATAGCTATACGCAATGCAACTGTACCTTCCCACTTTATTAAAACATGTTGCAACATTTTAAAAAGAAAAACATAAGAAAGTTTTATGTTTTGAATTGTTAAATCCCAGTCCTGATTTACTTCCACATCTTTACCACTGAGCTTGAGAGAAGATTTGAACTCCTCATACGCCTTTTCCTTTCACACTGAATTTATAGGAAGTTTCCAAATAATAACAGTCAACTTGGCAGGAATAAATGTAGACCAAATGGTGTAATCCCCACAAGGAAGCATAATTCTCGTATGAAGTATTTACAATAGCAAACTTGGAAATCCAACAATAGGTTATATTGTTAATAGATTGTTTATAGCATCTTTTATTGACTGATTTATTCCTAATGGCAACAGATTTAGTCACCTAACATTCTTCATATGGCAGGCAGTTCAGTGTTCACTGTTGCTTTAAGAATCCTCTCAGGTACGAGAAAGTTTCATTCTGACATAAATCAATAAATAGGACATAAATAGGACCTTGCAAAGTTCAGAAGTTCCCTGAAATGTTACTGAACTTTCTGATGCTCCCTTCCTGTGACCTGCCAATAACCTTTATCTCCCCTGCCTTTGTGACCCTTTAATGTTTCCCTGGCTCTCCATTCCCTTTATCCTCCTAAAGAGCTTGGCTACTTCCCAACTTGGATTCATCAAGCAGGCCACCCTCCTTGGAAACTCTCCCAGTCTTTGAAACAGCCTTGCAGTACAGTAGCCTAAATACTAGTTTGCACATTTAAATTTCACATACTGCCAAACCTGTTGTTTTGGTTTCTGAACTAAAAATTCCAGTGCTATAGTTTTTTGTAACCATCAACATACATCATAATCACCTGATACACCTGATAGCTTCAGACATGAGAGCATACTGCAGCCACATACTTTACCCTACTTTTCAGCAAACTGCGGTTATGTAATATAATTTTGGATGAGGTGTTAATTTTGAATGCGTGAAATATAATGGCCCTCAAGAATTTTGTTTTTAACAGCTAACTACAACACACTTTCTCACAGAGATTTGTTCCAGTACAAATCACAGATTGGGTCTGATAGTCTTCACATTGTCCAGTTTGCCTACAAATAAATACGAGCTTCACAAGAATTTTTTTTTAAATAAGAAAGTATCCCAAGCGTCCTGGAAATACACAGCTTTGTGAGTATTTAAGCAAGCAGTGTCAATGCAGCAATCTAAACATTTTTGTGTGCCTGGCAAAAGGATGACTACTCACATAAACCTGGTGACAACTTGTTTTTTCTCAGTTGCCCCTGTACTTAAGATATCCCCTAGAATATTTATAAGAGACTAGAATGAGCTCATTGCTTCTGAGTGACACGGACAGAGTTTAAGTTTGTCATCTCAGAGGTAACGACAAAACTGTCATTGCCCTTGGGTATAGTAAAAGTCAGCCTGTGGGTTCGGAGGTGGGACTGATAAGGGTGAAAAGGCTGTTCAGTGGGAACAAAGTTTTCAATGGTGACATGACCAAAAAGCAGTAAAAAGCAGATGCCGGTTGGATGGTTGCAGCAGAGGAAGTGAACCAAGACTCGAAGACAGCCAATGTGGATATGTTTGTGTTTTAGGAACCCACTACAAGTTTGGAAGGATTGAAATAAAGTCTGGAATATTCAGTGAGGGCAAGATGACTTTAGCCAGATGTTTCTTCTATTATAGATGAAGTAGACTGTCCTTGGCAGTAACCTATCTGTGTGATGTGCTAGGTTTGCACACAAACTTAGCACACTTTTGGTTTTTTTGTTTTTCCTTGCAATTAAAGCAGTAGCCTCTGCCGTACATGTGTATGGTCTAAACTGTATTTTCTGATCCTTGGAGGACCAGCACAAAATATTGTAAGAAATTAACATTTAAGGGATAAAGCACAAATTTATCTGTTTACAAGGAGAGACTGGACAATGAAAAAGTGAAACATATGTAGTACCGTCTGGAGACTAAATAAATGCAGTGCCTTACTCTCTCATCCAGCATGTGCTTCAGCCCCCAAAGAACCTCAGTAAGCCTTATTAATAAACCTGCTCCATTTCATTAATAACAGTCCTGTACTGGGAGAATCAAGACTGGTCAGAGAGTTTGAGACACCATTTCGCAAGTGCTGAATAAAGGGGCCTAATAATCTCCTTCAACCAACAGACTGGGAATACTTTCCTTTCTGACTGTCCCTTTGTAGACTGGACATTGACATCTCTCTACTAAGGGACTTTGTCTTATGTCTCTGGAAACAGGGAAATTATGTTTAAGTATCAACATAAAAGGCTTATAAATTGAAGACTGCCAGAAATACCAGTCCTATCAATAACTGAAAATAAAGCATATTGATTATACTCCAAAGCACTTGCATTTCACCAGCTTCAGTTTGTGCAAACTCTTCTTTCGTGTCTTTCATGATTTTACATCCTCTGGGACCAGAATTTTAGATTTACATTATTCAGCTGATCATTTTGGGTAAGAATATATTTGATGTTATTTATCTGCTATTTAAAAATATAACAGGTTAGTAAGGTTAATTATTCCTCGTGATAAAGTGATGGTTGGTAACCTTAACTAGAGAGAGCTCATTTATTAATTTGTACTAATTTCATTTGTTTCAGGGTTGTGTAAGACAGACAAAAGACAGAAAGAAAACAGAAACCCGCTTCCTCTACTGTAACAGCCATTAGGTTCAGTGTTCCAGCTTTGAAGTCCCTAATATATTTTGGCCCATGAAAATGGATTAAGAAGATCTAGAATCATTCTGAATAACAGACTTTCTCAAGCCTTTTATGTGTCGGAGAGAGAGAAGTTTCCTGAAATGTTATACCCTTCATGGAAACAAATGTCAAGAAAAAGAACGTGAACAAAACTTGTAGTATTCTATCAGGTGCTGAAGAAGCCCCTAGAATCTCTAACACCTTGCCATTAGAGCAGGTTTCACCATATAATGTGCCAGATCTTCCCAGAATTTTTCCCAAAGTAGTACATCCAGAAGCTGTATCCCGGAAAAGGGACCAGGCACTGCAATAGTATCACAACCATCAGATTCTTCAGACATGCCTCGAACACCCTTCCCCAGAAGACCTCCCTTCAAGGTATGCTATATCTGTGGCAGAGAATTTGGGTCGCAGTCTATTTCTATACACGAACCTAAGTGCCTAGAGAAGTGGCGTATTGAGAACAATCAGCTACCAAGGCACCTTAGAAGGCCAGAGCCCAGGAAGCCTGAGGTCCCTACTGGTGGTTCCTATACACTTGAAGATGAAAATGAGGCAGCTTATTATAGTGCTCAAGCCCAGTTTGTGCCCTGTAGAAACTGTGGCCGAACCTTTTTTCCTGACCGTCTCCCTGTGCATGAAAGGTGTTGCAAAGGAGGTAGCAAAGGAGGAGTGAGGCTACCAAACTCTACCACTCATAAATCTGGTAATGGACCAAGATCTGGAACTGGCTCAGCTAGTGGTGATCCATCTAAGGCCCATCAAGGAACGAGCAGGACTGCACCAGCTGTACCAGACCAGGTAAAATGCTAAGCATGCGCTGTATGAAAGGGTGGGGATGCATCTTGATGCTTGGCACTCCAGGGGAGACTGGCTTCCCATCAAGTTTAAAATCAGTTTTCTTCAGAAGGACCTTTTAGATCCATGCAAATGTTTCTCTGCTAAACAGAGGATAAAGAAAAGGGAAATACTGGGAAGGGAATAAGGGAAACTACTTATTCGTATTTATTTTGATTTTCCTTTTGAAAGGGAGTAGTTGGGTTCTCTGTTGTCCTTTAAGAGTTATATACTCAAGAAGGACCATTGCTTGATATAGTTCCCTAGGAGATTCTATTGAGCAGCTTAGGCAAGGTTTAGATGTTACATGTTTTAGGAGATATTAGGTATTTTTATTTAGTTAACATGAACTGCAATGTTTCATTGTCCTGTAAGCATCCAGCACTTCAAAACACGGTTTTCATATTTTACCGTTATTCTTAACCTTGGCATGGAACATGAGTTTACTGAGGACTGCATGTTCAAAGGCAGCAGCTCTGGGTATAACAACAACAAAATAAATAACACTGCACATTTTTTTCCACTGAATTTGATTCAGGATCCAAGAATAAAGAAGCTGATTCACATTATCCAAAAGCTACACAGAGTTTTGGAAAATGGGATATTTTTTTCTGCATTTGTTTCTGCACAAGCTGTCTTTTGGCCAGGAGTTTTGTAAGATAGATGTCTAAATTTAGGCCCAGTGTCCAAATTAAATGGCGCTTTTTTTTCAAATGCGGGTTGGAATCCTGATTGCCTACATTACTTTTGAAAACGGGATTTAGCTCTCTCAGTCAGCAAAGGAATGCAATGCTATGCAGAGCATTTCTAAAGATGCTTTAGAAGTCAAAGTGTGTAACATGTTAGTTTACCAGCTGCTGACTAAAATGAAGATAATAGAATTACCCTAGCTCACGTGAGACTAAAGACATCATGAACCATTTTTTTGTAATTCTGTGTGAGGCCACTAATTGATAGATTTTGGCAAATTATCGTTCATTCCTCAGGTCTTTTATCAGCAAATTTTACATAATCCACAAGCAGGTCAAAGTGCTGCACAGCTGCATTTATAGCTGTAGGAAAAGTGATGCTGTTTATACTACATTGTCCTCTTTACCAAAGAACTGTAATTCCTCTAGAGGTGATTGTTAAATGAAAGGCATGGGTGTGAAGCAGAGTTTAATCCGTCACACATAATTCAGTAGGTTGAAAAAGAGAGGGTGAGGGGAATTTTCTATAATTATAATACCACCAAAAAAAGAGAAAGAAGTTTAGAGTGTGGTTTGGCACTGACAGTGACTCTGTAAAAAATGTTACCCTCTTGCACAACGTATCTGCTCCCTTTGTGGATTCATTCACATCTGCTGACTTGTTGAACAACAACATTATTACCACTTTTTACTTCTGTGAGCTCTGCAGAGCCAAAATGAAATCTGTTCAAATCTGTTCTTCCTTTTGTGTGAACAACAGGTTTCCTCAGTTACTTCCAAGCAGTTACAGTTCATCAGTTGCAGCAGAACTAATGAGGCTGTACAGCTTGCAGTCTGCAATTGACGTTGAGGGACTTTATAATTAACAATGACTTTCAGGAAGGGATGATGGATTTTACCTCTCTGAGGTCTATTATTGTATTATTTTTAGAGCTGTTCTTTAGTACAGAGTTATGCATTAAAGGCAGAGGTGGGATGGGAAGACTGAAAGAAATACCCTGTGATCCAAGGGGTTCTTCAGGACTCGTAGGCAGCTTATAGGATGTTGTCAAAGGAAGCCACTTTCCCATAGGATTAAATTCTCTGTGAGAGGATCTTCATTTCCAGTTGAACATTTTGAAAGGTCCACACATTGAACGGTTATGGAATAATTTATGGAAGCTTATGGAATAACTGCAGATTAGCTATGAACAGGGACAAGGTCTGTGTCTCCTCTACAGTCTTCCTCTTTTTCCAGCATATGGTTTTAATTTTGTTCACCTTACCAGCTACTCAGCTGCTTATTAATTCTGTTAAAAAATAGTGTTTCACTAGTGGTGGAGTGAAATGGCAACTGTTTTGGTCCTGGCTAGAAAGCACTTGGGGCAGTCTCTGTCTCATTTAACAGACATACTCACTGTGACAGTGAATTATTTAGGTACTTGCTTAAAGTCCTGATTCAGCAAAACATCAGAGGAAAGGAATAACTGAAAAAAAACACTCAGCCCTTATATAAGTGTATTTAAGAGGCGTAGTGCTACTGTCAAGTAAATCTATGCAATGAAAGATGCCCTAAATTAAAAAGCTGGATTTTCCTCATTTTCAAAATCAACTTGTGACTGATTTAGTGGTACACCACATAAAGGGCATTTTAACTTTACAACTGCAAGCACTTCTGCCTATATGCCTCTGCCTGTATGTCCTGGAGTTGTCTTCCCTTTAGTGTGTGGCATCAACTAGGCCAGTATCATTACTGACAAACTCTTTCTCAGTTCTGCACCTTTAGAGGTGGAGACTGAACAGCCTCTGTAAACTATCTCTTCCTGTGCCTGTCCTCGCTCTCAGAATCAATGAACATATCTGAGTTAATCATGTCTGGCTGTGTAAAACAACAGCTTATGCTTAGAGACTCTCAAGGGTCACATCAGCTCAGAAATTCGGCTTTGGATTCTGCTGTGATACCCCAAACAATGAAAGTGGTGTCTGGAGCTACTGAAACTCAGACTTGCACGAGAACGGAGTCTGTGCTCTATTGTTTCATAGATGAAAATGTGTGATACATGTAAGTGAGCAACAATAACTTGCTGTGTGTAAATGAGTTATGGGGGTTTTGATAACAGATAACACTGATCTTACAGGCCTGTTAGATGGTGCTGCCATCTGCTGTTTTCTTCTTCTCTGGTTAACTACCTAAAAAGATTTCACTGATCTTCCTTTGCTGAATTATGATGCATTTTAATACAGTGTAATTCTTGAAAATTTGTGTAGCAACAACCTTGATGTTTTATTTTGCTCTAGCATAAAGCCATGTAACATCTTGGTAAAGGGAAGACTCCTTCAGATGCAGTATAATTCTAATGAAGGTGGAAAGTCAATGATGAGCTTTTTTTGCTCATCTTTTTTTGGTTTTGAACACCTTCCTGGGAGAATACTGGCAAGTAAATTTGCAAATATAGAAAGTTGGATGAGAATGGACAGTGAATGGATGGTTTGAATGAAAGTATTATCATTGGGAATGACTGAGCTTCCTGCTTTTGCTTGTACACAGATGCCACATTCATTACACTGACTTACTCAATTTAAAAAGAAAGCACATCAGGAGCAAAATGGGATGTTGCAGTGCTTCCAGTGGAATAATATTTTTAATTATATGCATCATCTTGCAGAATTACCTTGCTGTTCAAAGAAGTTTCCTACACAGGCATATGATCGGTTCCTAACAGGAGTGCTATTGTGTCTGTTTCAAAGATTCGGAAGGCTGTGAATTGCATCTTTGGATAGTCATGAGAACCATGCTATACCTTATCCCTGATCCCTGTGTAAATGCCTTTTACTTTGCAGAGAGGAATGTGTGGAAATGGCTGGTTTCATACAACAGAATGCTGCTGCTAAGTGCTTGTACCAATCTTCTGAGTCTCTAATCCTTGGGCAATTCCAGTCTATGACAAGAGCTCCGTCCTAGGGCAGAATGCCTCTCCTCTTCCCATTAAAACACATGGATAATTAAACAAATAAGAAAGGCAGAGATGTGTGCCGTCCTGGATGATAAATATTTGTGTAGGGGAGTTTGGGAGTCAGTCTTATTGTGTGTACTTAAGAAGAAATAAAAAGCTTTGTGCAGTATGGAAGGATTTGACCTCATGTAACACCATAACAGCAGCCTGGGGCTAACCTTAAGTAATGTCAGGTCTATTGAAAATACATAGTTGCATAGCCCTCTGAGCTAAATAACTTCATTCATAGTCACACAGACATACTTAGCAGTCTTGGAGTTAAAAAGAAAATACTGAGACACCAGAGGAAAGCCTAACTACACTGTTAGGTATTTGTAGGTATTTTTATAATAACACGTATCCTCAGGAACAGACCTTCCCTACAACCCTTTTTGAAAGTTAAAAACAAAGCAGTGAACAGACAGCCTAGCCACTGGCCTGCGAGTAGTTTGGGTTGGAAAATTGTGGTGTTTCCAAAAATAGTTTAGTTTCAAACTGCAGGCCTCCAGATGTGACATTTGGAATGGGCGCACTGAAAATAAAAAGAAATTAAGGGTAAATATCATCAGCTGTAGAAATTCCAAGTAAAGCTTATCATATCTTGGATTCCACAGTTAAAAAAAGACAAATCTGTTATTACCAGTTGTTAGGCTAATCTCTTTCAGGTTTTAAACATATGTGCAGAGAAGAATTTGTGTATATAATTGTATGTGTGGTGATGGGGCAATCTCAGTATTTTTCTGGAATAAAAATAATTCTACCGTAAGGGTGATCTGATTCCTTTTAATTAATTCTGCTTTCTGCTGTTGTTTCTGTACCGTTTTTAATTGTGGAAATTACAAAAGACAGACATTCCTACTTGAAAAGATTTCTGCATTTGTACTAGGATTCCTTTTTCCTATTCTGTTAGTATATAAAGAGTCCCTACAAACCAAATGTAAATCAAATTGCTCTTGCATAGTTTGCAGCCAATAAGTAACCGTTTAAATGAATGGCAGGAATCTGGCTAATGAAAACTAGTGGGGAAAGTGTGTTCCCAGTGATTTCACACCTAGCATTTTTTTAAGAAACCATTCCTAAAATAGTATAACTGTACCCACAGCAGGCGTGTGCACTGAAAAGAGTTCTCTGACCTCAAGGGTTTAGATTATAGTATCTTTATCTAAAGGTCTCCAGAGCCCACAAATAAGCATATAGTGTCTTCAGAAGACTTTGTATCTGGACCCAGAGTCTTACTTTAAAATCAGACAAGTTCTAGCTCATGACTTGAAGTAAAGGAGTATGTGAAATTTGATAATGAAAAATTATAAAGTGTTCTTAAAACAGCTGTTGCTGTATTCATCTAAAAATAGGAGAAGGCGGCTATATTTTTATATATATTAGAAAATATGCTTATATAAAATACTGTGTTATCTAAGATAGTAAGGAAATTCCATTTGAAAGTCAAGAGGATGAAAATGTCCCTGGAGACGCTGTCTTTGGATGTCATATTTCAAGACACTGTGAAAATTTTCCAGATGAAGTCCACCTTTTCCCAGGAAAAATACACTTTATAGAGTAGTATTTCTTTCGTGTAAGTGAGATTACATGTGTGATACAGGAAGGCAATCTTATGCAGATTGTTCACTAATGACATTTTCAGACTGTAACATAAATGCGAGAAAAGCTGCCCAGAATTTCTTGAACACATTGATGGGCTGACAGAAAGAGTCATAAATACTGCAACAGGTTATGCTTTGTCTTACACAGCAGCAGAGGAAAAGATGAAACCCCCACCACTCTTGTATGAGCGAGAAAGGTTTCCCGTATTTGGTCTGGCGTAGCTGTCTGTCTAACTTGAGGAGGGCAGGGAATAGCTCATGTCTTACTGGTATTCTGCAGTCAGAAGTGTAGGAAGCGCTGGCAGTTGTGAGACCCATCTGTGTGCCTCAAAGTGCTTCTGTACAGCATGTTTTTATCCTACTTCCTGGAGCATGGCTGGTACTGACACCACGCCTAGCTCAAGACTCGCCTAAGGACACAGCTGTGTCCATAATCTGCAATACCACAGTAATTATACATTTTTCAGCCTTGGATTATGTATTTGTGAGGTTTGGGGTTGAGGAATCTTTTTCTTCCGTTGTTGAGCTGTTTTTGTCTGAGAACAAAAGCAGATCTTCAGGGTGGAAACAATGACTTGCTTAGAGTCCAGTTCTGCCCTTGCTGCAGTCGCTGGCAAAGTTCACACTAAGGCCTTCAGGATAAACAAACTGCAGTTCCTATTTTGCCTCTCATCCTGAAATGTCTTGGATTGGTTTTAATCTTTGAAGGCCAAGAATTCCACCAGCTAACTGATCTGTGGCAAAAGTGGGGTAAGGAACCACAATCACCTCTTGGGACAGCTGCCCTCACTGTCCAGCTTAAGAGAGGTACTAAGGCTGGACACAGCGCTGTGAGCTGTGTTCTGATGGAAGATGGAGTCTTTCTGTTGCTGTACGAGACATTAAGCATTCAGCTGAGGAAGCTTTTGTTGCTGCTTTCCATTTTACTTCTGCTTGGTAACTAAAAAATGGCTTCAACCATTTGAAGTGGATGCTGCATTGCAGCCTAATGAAGCAGAGGAGGTGTTTCTGCGTGTGAACACTTAGCATTTTCATGAATTTGAAGGTATGAAAATAAAAGAGATGAAACTTAACACAGCTAAGTATTAATTAGTCACACACATGAATTTTCAGCCCAGCATCTGTAGAAGAAACCTTCCTGTTCCAGGTGCCCAGTTAATGAGGCAATATCTCTTACAAGCTTCAGGACTGAATCCAAACAAAACCAGACTGAAAGAAAGAGTTACACAGATTTCACAGATATCAGGTTCTTTATCTACATGATTGTTTTCATACAAAGTCATTCTGATTCAAAATTAATATTGAGAACAATATTTCTTCTTCTTCACCATTGTTATTTGCAGGCAAAAGTGATAAGACGGCCACCAACTGTGATTTGCTACATATGTGGCCGTGAGTATGGAACAAAATCTATTAGTATACATGAGCCACAATGCCTGAAAAAATGGCAGCAGGAGAATAACAACCTCCCCAAGCACTTGAGGAGGCCAGAACCCAAAAAGCCTGAAGTCAGAACCGTGCAAGGTAAGATACAGACCAAATTAAGAGAGATGAACAAAAAAGTGGGAGGAATTTAAAAAAATACGTATTTTAAAGCAATAGATAAACAATTTACAAGTACTTTGTTCTCCAGTTTACTTTCAAGAGGTTGTTTTAGGCTTTCCTTCTGTGAAGCATCCATCCATAGAAGTAAGAGTGGCCATTATCTTTGGAACGTGCCTCCTGGGACAGTCCCCTCTCTGTGTCAGTATGTCCTGCACCAAAACACAAATAGATTAGCAGTCTGCTTCTCAGCTACGTCACTACCTTTTGACTCTTTTTAACACTGTAGACAGTCATGTCTTAAAACAAGCAAAAACATCCAAGAATAACGTGCAGACATGACACGGAATCATTAAAATAAAATACCCTCAGGCAACATAGGTGTAGATACTTCAGCCAGATTCTCCACAGTGAACATCCCGTAGATGTTATTGATCCCTTTTTATTTATAAGTCTGAGAAGCTTTCATTGTGAGACACTATAATATAAACACAGTGGAGAAAAAAATATATGTAGTATAAAGTAAATACTTTCTTTCTGCCAGTTTTACATGTTTGTGCTGGGGGTTCTGTTTTCTAAGATTCCACTTTTTCAAATCAAAAAACCCTGATGATTCCCAGCACCCACAGAGAAGGTCTGTCATGTGTATCCCAGGGTTGGATGTTCACTGTAGGATGAAAAGGAATTCCTATCCATGCCTCACCTGGAAGTTGTTCCCAGGACTTCCCTATTCCCACATAAAGCTATTTCGCCTCTCCTGCTGGATGCTTTCCCTGGCCCTGCCAGCTGGTCTGAGTTACTTTGGGCCAAGTTTGGACCACTTTCTCACAGGCATTTAATTCACACACACTTTTTTTTTATATTCCCCACAATTTCCCTCAGCTTCCCCTAATGTCTGGAAAAGTAGACAAAGTCTCCTACAACTCACTTGTGAAAGAGTCATACACTAGATCAGTTTACAGCAGTACAAGGAAATATGTCCTCAGAAGACATGCAGAAGAGAGCAGGATCACTGAGAACACTAACCAGATGTTCAAAATAATAATCAAAGTTCAAATAATATCAAATCGGAACTTGGTTAACAGTTGCCAAATGGCACAGTTGAATCTGCAGTAAAAGATGGGTTCAAAAGTCATCTTCATTGTATTTGCTTTTTTAGATGTTAAGCACTTTTTAATTATTACACATTGTGTGGTAAAACAGATGGGGAAAATGAGAATTCCATTTGACAGAGGAGGATGCAAAAGGACAAATCAGGTTATTTTGAAATACGCTATTCTTATTTTGAAGGAATGGAAGCAGAAGGACAACCACTCTTTAGGAAAACAGTCTAGCAGAAGGCTCCCAGATATGAATCAGAAAATTGTCTCATTTACCCAATGAGTCATATCAGGCGCCTCACATCTCCTGTGAGGTGTTGTGTGCCCACAGTTCCTCTGGGGATACTGACCTGCTTCCAGCATCTGTCCCTAAATGCCTGCTGATGCAAGCCTGATCAGTTCTGTAGCTTGAACTAAAATTGTTGTTCCCCCTGCAGCTGCCTCATACTCCTGGCCTTGAGAAAATAATCAGAGTGTTGTTCTTTTTCCATGAGACTTACCCTTGATCATGTGGTAAATGCTATAACTGACCTTGAGATCACATGCATGTACTGCATGTCTCACAGTTTCTCAGCTGAGGGGGGAGGGATTACCCCTGTTGTTGAATGAAATAGACAACGTTCAAAAAAAGCTCAGAAATATTAATATTACATAAAACTTTTTATAACTTACATAAATCTTTTTCTGAAAATTCAAGTGTCACGAGAAGACAACCACTGCCCTCATTACACAGTGTTTTGTTTGTGGAATGCCTAACACATGCCTGCAAGGAGAAAGTCATCTCTTTCTCCCTCTCCTTTTTTTTTTTTAATATTCCATAAACTTTCCAAAGTACAGAAAATACACATTCATTTCCTGCAAGCAAAGGGGATATTTGTCTCAGCCAAGAAAAGAAACACTACTTGGTTGCTCTTCTAACAAAAAGAACATTAGGAACAGGCATATTAAGAGATCTAAGGCTTATTGTGGTTATGTGAACCATTGGATATGAATCATATTAAAATTGTATGGGCCTTTAATGAAGAGCTCTATCATGTGCCAATGACAGAAACCATGGAATATTTTTAAATGCACAAAGCCTTTTCTTTTAAAAATTGTCCGCTGCTAACAGTTCAAAGAAAAAACCAGATTTTAAAATCTTTTTCTATATTGTCATACCAAATAAGAAGGGTGAAGCAAATACATCTTCAATTTGAGCCATGGGGTTTTTTTTCTGCATGCACTTCAAATGAAACCTCTTACGATATAAATCCAGGTATTAAGCAACCTGCCTGGCCTTTTTGCAAATCAGTTGGAAACAACACAATGTGAAAATCCATTTCAGAAGGAAATTCTATTTCAAGATGAAAGTAAACAAGTTTTTTTACCCAAATTAAATCTTGAAAATACATCTGAGTGTTTGAAGAATGCTCCTGAGTTTTCAGAGCAGTCATTCTTCCTGCAGTGGAAAATAACTGAGGGTAAGGCTGGATTAGTGTTTAGATGACAATGGATGCATCAGTGCAATGACCTCACAGGAAGTAGTGGCATAAAGGTACTGTAGATTTTGTCTGTAAGGTTTTAGGCTTGTCTAAGATTTACTCCACTTTTTAGTATAACTTGCACAGACTCCAAGAAAATTGGGCCCCTTGTCCAGAGCAGTACAAAGAGCGCATTCTCAAGTACGATACGCTCCCACCCATAGCCATGGTCAGATAACACATGCTTGTTAAAGAGAGCTGGAAGTAAAGCCAAAAAGTGAATTTGCTGATAATAGTATATATGCAAAGATGGTAATAATTAGCTGAGAATGCAGATCATAACACACAGCATGATGTTTTCTCTGTACTCTCATATAATACAAAATGATTCAGTTTGAAGTTAATTTAATTCAACCCCTGGCACAAAAAACAGAGTCTTTTTTATATATTTTTTACTCTTTTGCTTCTTTCTTTTCTTTTTCATTTGCAAAAGCAATATGGTTTGGTTAAACTGAAAGGCTCAGTCAACAGGTATTTCCTGAAAATATTTTCCATAAAGAGTTGAATGTGGGTCTCCAGAATGAAAGCTGATACTTTCTTTTTCTAATTTTCCAGCCAAAGGTTTCTATGATCTTGATGCTTTAAATGAGGCTGCCTGGACCAGCGCCCAAGCCCAGCTAGTTCCATGTGATATTTGTGGGCGTACTTTTCTTCCAGACAGACTGATTGTCCACCAGAGGTCCTGTAAACCGAAATGTGTAAAGTGAAGTGGATGTAACATGCATGCATACAAATGCATGCCTGCTCACACACACACACGCACACAGACACACACACATTTATCCTAAACCCAATAAAATACGTGCACGCGCGTGTGTGTGTGCGCGCGCACACAGGGATACACACACATGCACCCATACCTTTCAGACAGACCATGCGAGAAATAAAATTCATCTGGAGAGACAGGGTCATCAAAACTGTATTGAGTAATGATATCATGTGCTCTCTAAAAGTCTCCAGAGTAAAAAATCAGCAGTTGCTACTAAAGTGTAGAGTCAAATACAGAAAATTAGTTCTTTGAAAATTTTGCTTCTCCTCTTTCAGAGATTCTCTGGTTAGTGTAAGGACCTTTAGCCGAACTTGACTAATCAGAGAAACCAAGTAGCTCCTTTAAATTTGTTCATTTTTGTTGGAATTTTTTGAGGTTTTTTTTGTTTGGAGCACTCCAGTGTTCACATCCTTGTGTAACTGCATCTCATGAAGTCTTTGACTGCTACAAGTGAAACCTTCCCATATAAAGGGATCCAGTCATGTGGTGGAAGCAGACACCGGCTGTTTTTAAAAAACACCCAGAAGTGCCCTCTTCTTGCTTAAGAATGATACTGACCATGTGATTTATCCTCAGCTCCGTAAACTGATCATGTCAAAAAATTTATAAGTCAGAGAAGCACAGCTTGGTCATGAACTTTGTAAAAGAAAACATTTTAATGTCGAGACAAAACAAGCATGATGTGCCAGATGGCTGGCATAAAATACCACCCTGCTCTCTGCACCAAATGTGGCCATAATAGAATGCCAGTGCTGGCAGGACGGGTAGGTATTATACCAGAAAGCTGTGGGGAAGGTGACTGAAGGTGCTATTTTGAAAAATGCTGTTACATTATAGAGGGATGAGTGCCAAAACACATCAGTATATGGATAGGCTAACCACATGAAGGAAGTAATACTCCCTTTTACAAGGTACAGCAGCGAGCAATTATTATTCTTTTACTTACTCTGAAGCATTTTATTAAGTGGTGAGGTTATTCAAAAGGTATGACAAAATACAGTACAAGTTGTGAACTAGCAATCTAGGCTTCCTGATAGGAAAGAAACTGTACCTCATGTATGGGCTTAAGGCCTAGAGTTGTCTGTTATGTATTATGTGACTGATGTGACTTTCCTCAGAGCAGTCGCACTTACTATTGTACTTACAAATCAGAGGAAGTGGATGCTTTCATATGCACTAAAATGAAATACGGGTACCAACAACTTTTCTTTTCCAAGCTATCAAGCTGTGTGATTTGTGGAGTAAGTGAAACAAGAAGTAATATCATTGTTCTGTTTTTAGAGAAATGCTCCTGGCTCCAGCCCTGGCGGGCTGTTAATTCAGACTGGAGAAGTACCAGCATTCTTTGGTGAAAATAATTTCCAAAACAATCAATGGTACCTCAGCAGCCCTTTCATCTTGGGAATGAGGATTGTATAGTCTGAAGATAGATATCTTCAGGAGTCAAAGGTTCAGTTTCTGTTCTACAGAACAAAGCTGTGTAAACCCTGCAGATCTGTTCTTAGTGTCTCCAGCGTAAGGAGAGGTGCTGTTGGAGCTGGACCAGTGCCCTCCTTCCTCCTTTTGGCTGGGAGAAGGCCTGTGGCCTGAGGGCAGAAGAACAGGGGCACTGGTTTGTGATTGCTAGACTGGCTCCTAGGAGCTGCTGGCTGGCAACATACACTGCAAGCCCTTGAGGCTGTTCTAAGTCACACCAAGTGCTGGTCCACTGACAAGTGGCTTGGTAATTGGAGGATTATGAATGTCATGCAGTCTCACCTTTGTGTCCCCTGTTCGTCTTCTTGGAATACACTCTTTTCTTAGACATTATAAGTACTTTTTGGCTACATCTGCCTCATTGGGTCATCGAGATTCGCTACAGTCACTTTAAGAGCAAAACCATATTTTAAAGAAATTAAGCCTTTGAAGTCACTGCAGTGTCTGGCACTAAAAATTTAGCTCTGCCTTTTGGTGGGATTCACATGCAAGATTCCCCGTGTCATTCTGAAAGTTGGGCTTAGTGTCTTGCTGATTTTACATCTGTCAGAAATTTCACCCAGAACAGTTTTTCTGTGTTTCGTTGTCAGCTCTACACTTGTACATTTTTTGGTTTCTGGAGTCTTTTCCCAAAAAGCAGTAAAATCTGCCTGATGAGCGGAATGTTTACAAACAATAAAAAAGTACCAATACTAAGTGTACATTGTGTCTTACCCAGAAATACCGTTGTGTGGGAACTCCTGAAGCCATAAGCCTAGAGTATGTTTTCCACATCATCTTTTAAGGAAGTCAAATGAGGATCTGGAAAATTAAGAGCTGTCTGTGCTAGTAGGTGACTGCTGCTGAGCTCTGAATTTAACGAGGGATTTGAGAAATGGCAAGTCTTAACCACTCACAGAGTCAAGGCAGCATTGGGCTGTGAGCGGTGATGGTGAGACCAGAGCATGCAGGAGCTCAGCTGGAGCCAACAGCCCTCAGAAAGATCTCAAGGGTTGTAGCATACCCTTCCCTCCACAACTTCATGGGATCAATGATTTCCAAAATATGTAGAAATATAAAAATCACTGACATAGGAGTGCATATTGTTCCATTTCATACTGTCACTCACATCCCAAGTTTACTCAGTCACAAGCTTTTCTGCTGAGCTCACCAGCTCTGCTGTGTGTGCCAGTGATGATGATGAGTTCAAAGCAAGCTTTGTTCACCGGGAGAAGCACTGAGAGTGCCTTCATGGTTTGCTCTCAACAAAGTTAAAATGAGATCTTGTGAGCATTTTTCATTATTGCTTGGCATGTATCGTTATGAATTTTTTTGCAAGAGAGGAAAAGGAAATGAGAAATTGAGCTACTTTGCTTCCTTTGTTTCCGTACTTCAGTGATTTGTCAGTTAACCTTATCTCATCCACTGTTGGCTCAGTGTTATTTCCAGCTGAGTCCCATGTTTCCTACTGCCACAATACATTTAAAGAGCTGGAAAATATCTTCTGGTACTTCAAAACCAGTGACATTTCATCTAGTTTCCCACAGTTGTGCTGATAGCAGCTAAAAGTATTCCTGGACAAAATATACAGAAAGTAAGGACATGGATTGACAAACAAAGTTCAATCACATTAAACAAATGAGCATGCACTTTCAGATCATAAATAAAAGCCATGACTTATGTTTTAGTTCAGCCATTGTAACCTTTGACTTCCAACTAAAAAATGAGACATTTTATAAAAGCAAATCTGAAGATCGTTGTCAAGCTAGAAGAGTTTAACTGCGGACTTCAAAAATTGGGCATTAATGAAAGAATCTATAACTGCAGATAAGTATTATATGTCAAGTGTTACAATTTATTGAGTTGGGAATGTCATAGTTACCATACAAACTTCAAAAGGTCCTGCATCTTAGGGCAGTAGTAAAAAATGCCTAATTGGCCTGAACAAAACAGTTTCATGGATCCTTTTTCTTAAACACTACTAGGACTGAATAGACCAGAGCTTGAGGAACAAAAACATTAGTAAATGTAATGTCAGTTTGTATTTAAAGATAGCAAGAACTTATATGGATCTGTGAATTCTCTTTGCAGGGCACAGACCTAGAAAGTATATAGCACCATGTAGAAATGTAGTTTTCAGTATTGGCTACTGACATTTTGAATGCTTCAGCTTTAGTCCAGGATTTGTAAACACGATACTTGATTCTGTACTCATTGAAACAAATCCTACTGTAGTATATGGGTACAGGATGATCAGATGCTGGCACAGGTATATGTCTTAATCAAATTAGATTGTGCAGTTTTTTATGATGGCACACAGGCTTTCAAAGCCTAGGTTTGCTTAATAATAGAATTGCATAGCTGAGAATTTTGGCAGGGAGCTGGTCCATGAAGAAGGAATCCTAGGTAGGCTTTTGTATGAATCAGTATTTTCTTTGAGGGTCCTCTGATTAGTTTTGCTTCACTGTCAGTGGGGATAAGGTTTCTGAATTCTGTATTTCTGAACTGTGTCAACCACAGTGGGTACAAATGAGTTTGCTGTATCTCGAGGCATGCCACCTTCAGCTACACAGTCGGACTGTGCAAAAGCAGGATTCAACAGGGGCATGAAGTCCACCAAAAAACAAAACCTGCAAGCCTGGAAAACCCTCCAAGAAGTTTTCTGAGGGACTGTCTAAATTCTTGCGTGCTGTTACTGTTTATTCCCTGGTCAATATCGTAACTGACATACACAGAGTATTGCTGACTCTGGAGTATGCAAGGGTTAGGTACTCCTCCTAAATCTATATTTCTTTAAAAAACTTCTGTCATTTTCAGTTAAGAAAAAATTTTATAATCTTCATAGAGTTGAGAAGAAAGAGTTGACAACAGAGCAGGCAAATTTACCTGACAAGTGAGACTCCGGGATGCCAAACTGGTTTTTTTTCAAAAAAAGATTAAGTACTTCCCTGATAGCCTGTACATATCCAGATTAAAGAGACTTCTTTCCAGAGAAAACAATTTCCATGCAGGAGTTTGTTGCTAGTCAAATTCAGAAGTAAGAAGCCCAGAACTTTCAAACAGTTTACTGAGATTTTCAGTAGATTGTCTATGGCAGGATTTTTACAAACAAAACTTTTAAAAAAGAAATTATGCATAGGCATATGTCTAATATGAATAAATTTAGGCCAGCGTTGTATTACAGTATTGCCTGTAGAACACTGGACTCTAAGATTTTTCCAGATTATCATGAAATATAGTAACTGACATATATTTTTCAGGACAAAAAACTGTTTTCAGAAGTCTAAGAAAAATATTGCAGGTAACCAATATCTGTGGGTAGGTATCCAAGAATTCAAAGGTAGCAAATAAAAAAAAGAAACTGAAAGATACATATATTTTTAAAATGGTGCCATCTCTCCAAGAATGTGAGCCCTCCCCATCAAATGTGTAAATAACAAGAGTGAACTGCTTCATAAGGTTCTTATGTTTGAATTGGGTTAGGATTTTTACCTGTATTTGGAAGCTGAATCAGACTGCCAAGTCAGATTGTGATAAGGAGGTTGTCAGAGAAGCATTGAGAGATCTCTGGACAAAAAATTTTAAGATACAATCTCAAATGGAAGATAAACTGCCAGTCTCATCAGAAAGAAGAGATTGATTTCAAAACAAGTAAGTGTTTTGCCTTCCTTGCTTTCTCTGGCACCTTAAAGGGAAAAAGATTTACCTAGGTTAGCTCATAGGACTTGTAAATCTAAATAGTTAGGAAACTGGCTGTGTCGGGTTAGTTTCACACTTTATTTTTGTAATACATCCAATTCAAAACAAGTCATACTTAACTGCTGTCTATTTATACCAGGTTTAAAGGCTGGAAAGATGTAAAATAAGGGCTCTGCCAGATACAGCTTGTGATGAAAGCAGATTTCCAAGACCTCTTTCTCCAGTCTCCAGGCATCATACTCCCTCTTTGTAAAAGTGCTGGTTCGTTAGCTACTATAGCTTTCCCTGTAGGTGTTTTCCTCCCTGTGTCTCCTCCTCTGCAATTTAGGCTTATTTCATTCATTTGGACTTGCAAGAGGTATCTTCTCTGAATACCTTTTGAAGGAGTTAAACTTCTCAGTGTATTGCCATGAGGCTGCAAAATGTGTGCAGCATGGAATAAGCCAAAGTCAGGAACATGGATCACACTCTACACTCCATGTTACAAATCTGTGAGCTGGATGCACTCAAACAATACAGCAAAGCCACATGGAGGGGTTTTAATCCCTTTATATGAAATATTTACATTGTATCACTTGGAAGGTAAGATGTAAGAGGAATATGGATCTTGAAAAACACAGTTGTGGCTATGAGAATAAAGAGGATCATTCTGTTCGGCTTCTTAAAGAGAACACAGAGAGTCTGTTTGATCTGTCATGCATGCCATATTTCAGCTCTGAATTTTCATAAACCAAGTACAAGGGTAGAAAGGAGCACTCACAGAATTCCGCTTTTGCATACTTAACCTTGACATGCCCAGGATCCCAAGCATGTTTTACAAACTTCATCTCATGCAGGTAACATAACAGACTAGATACCAAATTCCTCATTGTTGTGGCACTAAAAATAGCCAGTACAATTTCCAGAATATCAGCTTTAGCAAAATTTAGACTTCTGAAAAGACAAGGGAGGACACCCATGTCAGCTTGTCTTGGCTCTTTTGAAAAAGTCTGTGGAAAATATCAGCAGGTTCTCTAGTGTTTTCCATGCAGTTTGGTCTGTGAAGCTGACCCAAATGCCAGAGACAATAGACAGTAGTCAGGAATGTGACTATGGTATGAAGTGGTCTGAACAGGCAGTTTCTTTTCAAGGGTGGTAAGAGGCCTTTCTCCTTCTCCTGTGCATCTGTGGTCAAAGGATTTATGTGCCTAGATATCTCAAGAGATCCAGCTGTGTTTTACTGGAGAACTGTAAGCTTTCTAAATGATGGAATGAGCTGTTGGCTTGTGTAAAAGTTTGTCACATGTTAGGAAGGATGTGAAGAAGGTCTGTGGGCTTGATGATGAATACAGGACAATAATACAGGATAATGTTAGGCAGCATAGTATTTCTAAGACTGAAGGACGAAGAGATCTTCTATCCAGTAGAGTTCCAGCAATTATACATATGTGTTATGAATGTATTGAGGGTTTTCTTATTAGAACTAAGCAAAAATTTCTGGAGTCTTATCCAATCTATAGTTTGATTTTTTTCCTGAATGTGATCCACTCAAGCTTTAGTAGACTGCTATTCTAAGGGAAAACTTGTCTATGGAGAAGGAGAGGTGGTAGCCTAAGTCCCAAGGTCCTCATTCAGTGACTCCAGACTAACTTCCTTGTCTAGGGGGCACACTAAATGTCAGCGTGTTCTAGGCAAGCCTGGAAGTTTCACAGCACTCCAAAAAAGATCAGGGAGGACAACTCTGACCCTTAATAGCTGGCACTTCTTTACAACACAGTTCCAGCAATCCAGCCTGCAATAAATGGAAAGATAAACTCAGTTATTTGAAGTCAAAGTTTAATAAAACACAGCCCTTTTTCTGTTTTTTTCTGTCTCTTGGGAGTGTCCTTAGTCCAGTTTATAGCCTCCATCTGTCTGTATCATCCACAACTTGAGTCTGATTTTTTTTCATGTGCAAAACCTGTTTACAACACCTCTATTAGTAGATAAATGGTTGTTTTGCTTGGAACTTGGTTGGCTCACTTGTGGGGTAGACTTTTGTATTTTCTTTTCAAATTTATTTTCATCATGTATTTTCATTCATTTAAACAAAATCATGTAGAAAATTCTGTGCAGTAAAATTACACTGGTACAGGAAATTAGTTTAAAACAGCCATATGAAGTAGCTATTCTCTTTTCATCCAAAAGCTGCAGTGTCATCCTAGTAAAAAGAACCAGCAGAACCATTTAGAGACATTTTTTATGGATAAAATCAACATGAAGGTATGTCAAAGTTTCACTCCTCTCATTAGTGAAAACAATCATGAAAACCCAGCTGGCACTGGGAGTGACAATCTCCAATGCAAGCAAGATGTTTGCAATGAATAAAGAGTGGAGCAGGAAAAGGATGCCAGTTGTTGAGAGCAGAGTTCCAGCACATACCCACAGCTTTTCCACATTGTGGTAATACAGATGTTTCTGATCAGTTCCACTTGGGTCAGTGAGGAAGTTTTTGCCTTTCTGAGAGGACAAGCTGCAGCTGAAGCTGTCCAACCACACTGCCATGCTACAGTCTGCAGCACTGCACTTAGATGTCTAGCTAACTTCAACTTACCAGGTTCTGACCTTGAAAGAATTCTAACCATGGTGATCCAAATAGGATAACACATTCTATTTTCAGACAGATTCTGGAGCATGCATGATGTCCCTTGTTCTGAACTGCACCTGGCTGAACTGCCTTAAAAAACTCCAGGTATTTCCACTTGTGTTGTATTTCTCAGAGTGCATCCCCTAAAGTCTAAGAGAAATAGAAAATTAGAATCCTTTGATGAATATCAAACATACATGTGAAACATGTTTCTCAATTACATGTTTTCCAAGAAAAACTTGATTAAACATCCACAAATCCTCTGACCTGGGAATTGGAAAAAACAAAGAAATCACAGAGATGAAAACTGAGCATTTTTAGGATTGGGTCTTTTGTTAGTTTTAAGAAGTTGTTTGTCCCTGTTCAGTAGCATAATGGTCAATATCTGTTTAGGAGTAAAAGTAGAGGGCCAAACCATGTCTTTAACTTTGATTTTTAATTTGTAAAAGTATTTTTCCTATGTAATTTTTTATTTAATCCAAGGAATTTTTAGATTCAAAAATTTCCCAAATATATTGTGTTCTTAATTTCACTTGTTTCCTAAGAGCTCTTTTTGTGGAAGAAAGAATACTATTATCACAGAACATATGACGCTTTAATGGCAAAGTGTCATATGCAGCAGTTTTCTACTAGTTCCCACTCTCATGATTTTTCTAAATCTAAAGAGAGAAAAGGTGTTCAGGAAGCACTTTGTTTGCTGCAAACTTGTCATCAGTTTGGGCCATCACTCACATCTATACCAGTTATGCTGCATCATCTTGTAGATGAACTGTGTTGCATAAAACAGAACTAAATGATGGCTACTCTGACACCGCTGATTACAGCTGGGAACTGATACAGGCTCACGGTAGCAGACACAGCGCTCTACAGTATTTGTACAGCAACAGAAGTGACTAAAACATTCAGCATGGAAGTGATGTAAATTATTCTATTGAAAAGGGTTCAAATACTTATTGTTACCCTGTCTCTTTAGTATTAGATATCACACTGTAGCAAAACAGCCCCCCTATTCAGTATGTCAAATATATTTTTGTCCCGCCTTGTAAACAGGTACTTTCACACGTGGTAAGAGTTACCAAACATGGACCTTAAAAATGGATTTACTCGCGTTTTAACAAAAACCAGTTTGAATAGTTGGTTTTCTGAAGAGGGGTTTGGGAGTTAGTGAGAAATAGTCTGTTGGAACCACTAGCACATTAACACTGATAATTTTGTTTCGTATTTTTTTTCTGTGACTCTCTCTGTTCATTCAACTTTAAATTATTGGCAACCCCGTATCTGCAAGAGGCTCTTGAAAAAGAGTGTGCTTGCTGATCTGTCTTGTGTGCTCGCCAAGCAAGGAAGCCCAGCAGGTGGCAATATAAGCACTTTTTGTAATTTGAAATCATTGAACTCTTGTAATCCAATAGCGTTATGATTTAGCCTTTCATAGGTCTGACTTGCATGGAAAATAAGCCTCAACACTGAAGGTGATTCTATTCACTAAAATAATGCAAATTCCATGTGTGAGAGTCTGGCATCCTTTCCATCTCTGGGTCCTTCTTGTGTCTTTGGGATTTACCAAGTACTATTGCGTTCATCTCAGATTGAACAGTGTCTTCACTGCTGCTGAGACCAGATTACATCTAGCAACACACTTCAGATATTTTCTTTATTTCTGTAAATTGACAGAGTGAGTTCAGACCAGAAATTTCTCCTAAAGTGCTGTTCTAAGCAGGTTTTACATATGAATCACATGAAGTAAATATTCTCATATGGTTAAGGTTTCAAAAAGTTTGCTCTATCTGCAGTTAATCAGTTTCCTTCAAAACTATGACCTCCTTCTGCAGTATGACTTCAGGGTCACATCTCCTGGTGGTTGACACTGATTTCCAGCTCCTTTTGTACATGAATGTACTGTTTAGAGAGGAGTGAAAATACTTGAGATTGGACTAGAATGCTTTATTTCTAAACAGACTCAAACAAAGAGTTTATGGGAAAAGGCATGTGAAGGGTACAAAGGATATATTGAAAAAAGATGTTTATAGCCATAAACTACTCTCATAAAATGTCCTGAATATCTG
This sequence comes from Oriolus oriolus, assembly GCA_013400235.1. Lineage (NCBI taxonomy): Eukaryota > Metazoa > Chordata > Aves > Passeriformes > Corvidae > Oriolus > Oriolus oriolus. The sequence goes on along the minus strand of VXBT01005666.1, from coordinate 45,722 downwards.
TAAATGCTTAGAGAAATACATGGAGAAAGTGAGTTATAGTGGACATCAAGTTTTCTTCCAGGCTTCTGAATACTGAAGTAACTGGAGAGTCCCCCAGGGTGAAATTAAGAATGAAAAGTGCTGGAGAGCCTCTAGGAACTCCATGAAGACTGCTAAGGCATCTGACAGATGCTAATAACTGTAATAGTTTGCACTAGCACTGCACCTTCCCTTCAGGGCTCTCCAAGTGCTTTAAAACCAGCCATTAGTTCAGCCTTATAGCCTTTGCCAGGCAAGGCTCATTAACACCACTCTAAAGCTGTGAAAATGATTGCTGGAGTACAATGTTACGGATCAGTCCTGTTTTCCTCTGCCTCCCCAACCTCCAAGAAATGGACCCTGACTCAGTGGTTTGCTAGGAACTTGAAGTTTGCCGGAAGCTGGGTCTTCTGAACTGTAGCAGGCAAAGTAGAAGTTAAAATTAATATTTAATGTTGCAAACCAGTGCTAGAATAAGTCAGATGCAGATAGATCAATATGACTATGTAAAATCTTTGGCATTTTCTTTAATGCTGACAAGAAACAGGTCTTTGCAAATGCATTCTCAAACACTGATCATGCAGAACAGAACTGCTTGCTTCTGCTCATAGTAGTACTGTTGCTTGAGAAATCTGTTGAGCAGCCTGCTCGATGCAAGGTCTTTTATTCCTCGGTAATATTTATGTAATACCTGCTGCTCACACTCATGTCACACATCTGGAGCAAAAGATGCCCACCCCACAGACCAGCAACATATGAAGGAGAAGGCAGTTCACTGCAAGCACTCCTCCTGACTCCCAGAGGCCCCTGCTCAAGAAGGAATCCTTCAATAATTTCTCAAAGCACCATGTGCCAGGATCCTTATGCTATATGAGAACAAGTCAGAGGATGCTATAAACACACTCATCTGACATGCTGCACAGTATTTTCTTAACATTTAGACACTTAGCTTTCTGGTACATTATTTGCTCTTTTGTGTCTAATTATGTTTTTGGGTTTGTTTCCTATTTTGCTCTTTTGTTTTCAAAAAATAATGAAACAAATAAATTTTTAAAAGGAAAAAAGAAGGATATAAATCTCACAAAATGTGCTCTCTCAGGCCCAGTCACAGTCTTAGTCACACATGGGGCTCAGAGGAGGTCACTGTCTGCCTTCTGATCACGCTGTATCTGGAGGGGGCTCGTGGTTTTCAGGGTGCATTCCCAGTGGCAGCACCAGGAACCTTAGCAGGTTGCTTCTGCTGGCTGTGACAAGAGTGAGAGATGAAGACCATCTCCTTTCTGAGTCAGACTGTCTGACAGACTCTCATGAGAAGAGACCACAGTCTGACAAGCGAGTCTCAGCACTGTGTCACAGTGTTACTCGTGGTCTGTGACTCCCTAGCCTTGGGGCCCAGCCTTCAGACACAGACCCATGTGGAAGAAAAGCACCAGGACTCTGGCACACCACCACCATCTGGGTTTGATGAAAACAGCTCAGAGGCGAGGCCATCCATTAAGCTTTGGGCACCAGCATCAGCCTCTCCCCAGCTATTCAACATTACATGGACCCTCAGCTTGCAGGTGGGAGCCCCGTGCCTGTGAGGATTCATATTGGCTGACATGTTTCGACCTGGGAAAAGAGAGGCAGGAGGTAGCTGGGAGAAGGAGCACATTTGGGAGTTGCTGGGTGGAACATGGGAACTGTCAGCAGCTTCCAGCCCTTTCCCACATCACTCCTCCCTGCTGTGTACCACCCACAGTCTGCACAGAGGAGCTTATTGGCTTAGTGGCAGCTTCCCATGCCCAGAATTGCCACCACTGTGTCGCCACTTGGCTGCCCCCAACACTGAGTGATGCACATGGTGACAGAAGTGATTTCCATTGCGTGCTGGCCTCCCTGACAGCGCTGCCAGGTGTCCACAGCCTGATGCAGACCTGGCACACCTGGGAGATTCACAGGGACCAATCACAAAGGATTGGATGAACATCTCTATGAGATTTGGATCCCAAGTTTTGAAATATATTGAAGGCTTATAATGGTGCTTAGGTTACTTTTCCTAAAAAGGGGAAATACATATCATGCTCATCGGTGTGGTGTAAATAAGGCTCAAATCTCTTGGTGCCCAAGCTACATTTGTTTAAAAACCTGGATGTGGAAAAAAAAAATACTAGCCATGAAGGTAAGGAGGTGAGCCTTTTGGATTCTAGCACTTTATTTTCTTCAAGCCCTTCTGTTTCATTTTTTTTTCCTTCCTCCTGTTTTCATTTTTTGTCTATGTATCTGACCATGTCGATATTATCCTGCATTCAGTGTCAGCAAATGTACTTTAAATGTTGCCAAATCTTGATGGGTAGAATTTCATTGTGTATGCTCTACCACAGACTCAGAATTTTTGTGGATCAGAAACTTGGTGGAATATCATATTTTGGAAAAAAAAAAAAGAAACTGAACTTTAGTCTTGTTTACATCAGAGAATACAGTGAAATTGTTTTTGATTTCTGTGCATGTAATTGAGATCAGACTTTGGCTGTAACTGTGCATTTTGTCAAAGGCAGAAGACCACGGTCACCTTTGGGATATTGATTAATTATAACCACCAGGCTGTCTTTCCGGTGCTGGTGGTGCATTGTTATATCATGTGTTTGTTCTCCCTATGTATCTAACTTACTAGATCTGCAGACTTCCCAGGCTTTATGAAGTGTTCTGTAACAAGGAAGAAATTAATGGTCAAAATCAGCAATGAGCCACAGAAGTCAAATCTAGACTGGATCATTTTAAGAGCGGTGGCTGGGCAGGAAGGTAGGGTTATAAGGTTTCAGTTCATCTAATTACTATGGAGAAGAAATGGATTGGGGGAAGATGTTCGGCATCTGCCAATGTCTGCAGGTGCTCAGCACCAATTTAAGTAGGGTCCAGTGTGAGTACTCACAAGCATAAAAAGAAATTGGACTATTCCCCACACAGGCATGCAGGATTACAGTGAACAGCCGGAATAGCATTTACAGAATCCTCCTGACCTTGAATTCACCTCATCCTTTTTCAGTACATAAACTACTGTAAATATCAGATGTGACATACTGCAGTTTGATGCAAGCCAGTACAAAATTGCATTTAAAGAAGTGCATCCTCCTTTAGCAAAGGGGTAGAATCAAAGAGGACCCAATTTCCGCTTTTTCTTACATGCACCAGATATTTGCTTCTACAAGGTCTCAGTTACTGCTAGAATCACAGCATATTTTGTGCAGCAATGACAAAGAGAAAAGGGCTTGCATTGTACGGAATAATACAGATGGTTCACTTTTATCCTGGTAATACAATCCACCTCAATACCTACAGGAAACCCCGAGCTGACTATTATTTTAAAGGATGGTGAGAGCTACATTTAAAGGTGAAAGACAGCCTTCCTAATTTCTGCCCCATTTCCTTGCAGAGGAACGGAAGATGTTGTTCCTGTGGTGTATTAGAACACAGGCAGGGCCAGTGAAGGTCCTCACAGATGCTGCTTCCGAGAATATAGACAGAGATTTATTGAAATGCTAAGCAGGTACAAAGAGAACCCCTGAACCTGGTTGTGAAGAAGAACATGCTAGATCCTAGATGATTATCTACATAGGAGAAGTAACTGCTAGATGGTACATTAGCAGTGATTCCCAGCAGTCCTCCTGTTTTCCCTTCCTCTGCAGTATCTCAGGATGCCAGGAGGAGCAGCTGCAGCTTTTGGAGGCTGACATGTGTTAACCAACTTCACTTCTGAGATCCATCCCAGTTTTCAACAGCAAGAATGGCCAGCCTCTGTCTCCGTGCCAGAGTCTCCCTTGGGGGGATGATGTTTCCCTTACTCACCAGGTGTCTGAAGAACTAACCCCCTCCTTGACCTGCTGTATCAGCCTTGCCCAGATGCTAAAACCAGTACATCAGTTTCAGCTGGGTTTCTTTCCTCACCACGCCCATCAGTCAGGCTCTGTTTTCAGCAATCACTCTCCATGTGCTCTTGTGATGGCCCAGCACAGGAACAGAGCCTTCAGGTCAGATTTTGAGTTGGAGACAAAAGGGCTGTGAAATCTGAAAGTGATTCCAGAAAAGAACTAATAAATACTTTAAAATAAAATGCATCCTCTTCCTCCACAAGAATGTTGACTATACGTGACTTAACCAGTAAAAAATACATTTGAGAACAAAACCTATCCTCTAATGTGGAGATGAATACTTCTAACCTGACCCATGAGAAGGTTTCCTGAAGAAAGGACACATCTACAAATATAATGGGCCATGTCAGGATTTTACAAGTGGTAACCAGTTAAATATTTTACAAAGGATCAACTGAGAAGGAGACCGGATATTAAGAATACTGAATTATGGGTTAGCTTTTGCCAAACAATTGTCTTTTATCTTTGTTCGTATCACAAGCTCTGAATTCCAATATCTGTACCTATAAATTGTTCTAGGAACAATAATAAAAGAGTGCAGGTACTGTGCATCACTAATGTAATTAATGCTTGCCAGGTATGTAGAAAAATTTACATTAAATACTTTCAAATTCACAAAAGTATTATTTTCTGTTCTCTATCTCATGCCTGAAAAATATTTTAAATTTGTAGTTATACAATTTTTTAAAATATATTTTTTAAATTAATTACTAAAAGCCAGTAAATATCTAAAGAGAAATCACCCAGCTTCCAGACTTAATAGTTATACCCCTGCAAACAAGCCAATATAAAACAGTAGTGTGCCTCTGTGTGTTTGTGGAAAAAAATTAGGCAAAGAACAGGAAGAACCAAATATTACTTCAGAAATGATCTAAGGAGATGAAATACCTATGGAAGGCTTTTTTGTTTCAGCATGTCCAAGGCTGTTTGTTATATAGTTAATTTACTACTTTTTCACAAAGTGTGAAATGTGCTCACAATTCTGGGTGCAACACAAATGTGTCATTGTTTAAAAGCTGATACATAGTACCAGGAAACACCGTAGAGATGGATTTTGTCAAAAAACGGGCTGGGCAAACCTGGCAAGTTGAAAGGCATCAGTAGCCAAAAGATTATCATTCCCTGGTGGTTTCATTTTTACAGTACTAGCTCCATTTTATTTTTGCTCTGTCGGAACACAAGCTATACGCTGTTGCTGGAAGGAGATATTCTGCTTTAAATATGAGGACAAAATCTCGTGACAAGCAGCAAAAGACTGTTTGTTGATGTCTGGAGCACTGCAGAGGGTCTGATCTCAGCTCCATCACTAGTGTGCCATGCGCAGCCATGTAGTGCTTCAGTTTCCAAGTGGGATACTGCTACTTAGTTTTCCCAGTGATGTTTTTTCTCTGCCTCAGGCATGCACTTCAGTGAGGGATTGCAGAAGGTCAGTTTACAGTGCTGCTGTTGTTAGTCACAAAGCATAACAAACTAAAGACACACTGCTTTCTTGTGCCACTGAAATGACCTTTTTCATTCTTTAGGGCCTTGGATTTTACCTTTGTATCTGCTCTGCCTTTGTGTAAATTTGTGTAAAGTCTTTGTAGCAAGAAACCCCTGAAGCTAAAATCCTGACCCTGGAAGCCAGAAAAAAATTGCCATTGATTTTGGTGCAGGCAGAAGATTCTGGGACATTTACCTGACATAGTTCTTTAAATGAGTTGAACTATATTAATTGATTATCCTCTGAATGGTAGAATAACATTCTGTGTTTCTATCAAGCAAGTAGCCATTATTTTCTTCTGTGGCATGGAGTTGCAAAACAGTCTTGGCTCATTATACACACAAAAAAAGTTATTATGTGTTAGCAATAAATGCTTAAGTGAAGCAACTCTAGATTTTCAAAACAATACCCATAATCTGGGTGGTTTTGAAAATTCTGCTTTTTCCTGCAGATCCAAATTTCTCACCATATCTTTTCGAATTGCCTTTTAAAAATTGCTGTAGTTATCTTACCTCTAAAAGACTGTTTAGATTGATGGATGGCTCACTGTAAATTTTGTTTTAAATCAAAGTGGATAATAATAATAATAATGATAAGTGAATAATCCATTCCTTTGAGCCATGATTTCAAATTTTAACAGCATAAATTAATCTACACTTTTCAAATCAAACCAAATTTCATGGTTTTTTCTTCATTAGAAAATTATGAGTTCCACTAATTATTCTCTGGCCTTTTATGCAGGAGATTTTTCAGTACCTTTGATCATTCTTTATTTTTTCTCTTTATTGCCTAATGTATTTCATGTACATTGGTTTTCTCTCCTTCACGGCAGAGGAATAAAACAACTGGTGATGCTGCACAGTTATAATCCCTTAAGTGCTTTGTAATAAAACACAAACAAAAGAGTCACTGCTGTGTGAAATAAATGTAAAATACTGGTCTGTATAAAAACTGTTTTGTGGCACAATAAGAACGCTTCAAAAAGAACATTTTTAAAAGGCAAAACAAGAAAAGAGGTGGTGAAAGATTATCTCATCATTCTTCTAATGCACCAGTGGCCTGCATAATTCATGCCAGCCTCTAAAATGGAGCTCTGATTTCATCCTTTTTATTGGGCTTTTTATATTCCTAATTTTCCAGTGCATATAGGAACTGCATTCATTAAAGGTTTGGGAAAGAAAAGATTTGTTTTCTTTTCATGCTTATACAATGTTTATGCTGTCTTGGAATGTTTCTCCAAAGCATACTTGTTTCCAAAGGATAATGGCACTGGGCCCTTCCCTCGGTGAAGTGGGCAAACTAAACAACATCATTTTTCAAGGAAGCAGCAGCAACAAAAAATAAAAATATAAACATTATGTGGAAAGTACCAGATTTCACTGTTCAGTCCTCCTGACTAAATGTTCCTTCTGATTTGAATTTATGCCCACTGAGGCCTCAGTTCCACAGTGCTCTGCATGTACTCAGACACCAACCCACCAGCAAACATCACCTCAGCAGAAGTTCATAACATCTTTTTTCTCTATATGCAGTATTGTTCACCTACATTAATCTGTCACATTTGAAGCACTTAATTTACAGTATATGAATAAAAGGTTTTGTAATTCTTACTAATGTCTGCATGTTGAAAATTTTCAGTAAGGATGATATGGAAAATAATTTACAGAAATAAATTAGGGGTTTTTTCACCTGCACTTTGAAACCAGTTCCAATACTGCTAGATGAGAATTCATATTGCTGCTGTGACCCTCAGTTAAGCTACAAGACATATGCAGCTACCTTTACCCCAGTTAGTGGCTTATCCTTGAGTTGCAATGGCATTTTGTGTCAACAGAATCAGACTTACTGTATAAGACAGTAAAACCTGTCCTACAGCTTCTCTGTATCAAAGTACGGACACAAAATACCTCTAAAGCTGCTATAGCTTAAGACAGAAGCCCAAATTCTAGTAGTTCAAAATGATAGTCAAGGCTTGATGTCATCACAGCCTGTATGAGCCTAAAATAAATACACCAAAAAAAAGGGCAAACATATATTGAGTTTTCTTGCAGAAAAACAAACAAACAAACACACCTTCATACTTGGCATTTAATATTTCAGAGCCTGTTTCATGCTTAAAACTAAACCAAAGCAAGCCAAAACCCACACTTGTCAGAAACAATGTACTTTCATTTTAGAGTCCTTTTAAAAAATAATAAAACAGGAAAAGATATGACAGGCTGGGCAGGTTGACAGCAACACTTTTTCACGGCAATTCAGTTATGAGAAAACACACCAAGACTTCGCAGCTCCAGGTTCAGTCACATTGTCTGCCTTTGGGGATGTAAACAGTTCCCTTCAGTGTGTTCCAGCCACCATGCAATCCAATACCTGGGAAGTCTGGAAATGGGCTTGTGAACTGTTTTATTTTAGTCGTCCACTTCGTACAGTGCACAAAATAGTTCTTGGAGGACAAAAGTTCTTCCTTCCAAGAGAATGTCAAAGGCATTCATCAATGCAAAGAGCATCAGCATCCTCCTTTGCAAAAAAACCCCATTTCACATGAATAATCTCTCTTAGAAGCAGAGGAAATTTCTTGTTTGCCTAACCCTTTCTGAAGTGACCCAAAGTTCAAATCTATTTCCTGCCTGAATAGTGTCAAGCTGAACTTGTCAATCATTTCAGGATGAGCTGTATCATATTTGAGGGAAAAGGATGGTACTACTCACTTAATGCCACACCATTTAGATAGTGACACTGTAACCACTGATGAAATCTCCAAAATTTGGCCTACTAGTCATTAACATCAGCAGGATGCTGGATGTTCATCAGCAGGACAATAAACCTTGGAAATGGGGAGCGAACAAAGGGTAGAAAAATATTTTGCTTTTTTTTTTCCTACTGATTTTGCATGAACTCAGACATAGTTGAAAACCCATGTTTTTCCTTTTTAGTTTTTATTATTAAATATACATTGAATAGATAAAATGGATGTTAAAAATGTCAAGGTCCATCTTGTCCTTCATTTCCTGAGGTCAGGTGCCTCAGTAGGTCTAAGATAAGAGCCGGAACAGCATCTTAGCACTTCTTTCTCTCAACACAAAGGGAAATATTCAGGGTCTTGATTAAGCCCTGCCTGCCACCCATGCCCATCTGGGAGGCTGAATCACACCATGATTACTGGGACAGCTGAAGGCCTGGGTGACAGACACAGAGCACAGCACAGAGCTTCTGGGCAAGGGAGGAGCCAGAGCATCAGAAAGAGCTGCACTGAGGATTCTGAACCCTCATGAAGCTGATGGGCACAAGGAGTACCTTATACCCTTCCCTCCCCACCAGTAGCAGCTGCATCTGACAGAGCCAGAGAAACCAGAACAAGTCTTGTGGCCTCCCATACCTGGTTTTAGGAGGTAAGGGATCTCAGGGCAAAGGAATGTCTCAGTGTACCAGCAGGAATTTGTTGCTGTTGTTGCATGCTTCCCATACCATCCCATACAAAGGATAATTGATGTAGTTTTTCCTTAATTTTGAACACTGCACATACAGTAAAAAAAGACAACTCTTATTGTCCTTGTACAGCTTCCAAAATCCAAAAGGATCAATTATATCCACAGGAAGCAAAGCCTCTGCCATTGACACTTGCGTGCAGCTTCTTTGGATCTGATACCTTTGAATCTGACACATCTGTGGGCTATTAGCAGCGAGTGTCTTTTATGAGACATTGCCTCTGATATTTTCATCATACCCTCCAGACATTATATCATGAGAGCACTGTCATCGTGGTGCTGTGATACAGTATGACACAGAGTTTTTCCGTAATGTAGCTGAAACTGTCACAAGAAATAGCTTAGCATGGGTGGTATGTGAGGGCATGCAGCTTGCATGCTGGGGGAGTTGTTTAAAGTAGTGAAAAGCATAATTTTGTAGTAAGAACCGAGGGACTCAGTCTGCATTGCTTTTACTGTTGCCAATGGCAGCTTCTTTTATCCAAATAGATTAAAATATGCTCTTAAGTGTCTGCAAAACCCTGGAATGTGTGGTTTACAGCAGTATTAAGAAGTGACCTATAATTACAAATAGACGTGGCACTAGTAATTTATTTGGTAAGCTTCTGAAATGCTGACTGTTTCATTCCTTCTTGTAGATAGAATTTAGGTTGTACAAAAGCAGGCAAAGCAGGAGGTCATGGTTTCCCCCCACCTCCCCTTCCCCCAGGAACTCAAACAAAGCATGTTATTTCTGGATATAGTCTGGGTCTGAATGTTTTCTTTCCTTCAGAATCCATGGCACCAAAACATCCATGAATCTGTCTAACCTAAGCTGAAGCTGGTCAGTTTCTTATATGATACTCTTAGTGACAGGGGTTGTCCACTTTATAACAATGGTCTCTGCAGATAAAGCAAGAGGTCAACTCTCTCAAAGGAGATTTTACAGTGACTGGGAATAGCTTACAGACACCACCTTGCTGTACAAACCCTCTTGTAGAAAGCCTTGCCACCTTTGCAAGCATCCGAAAAGTCCAGACACTCATTGCTTTCTCTGTGCTATGTAAAAAGAGTTTGCCAGAGACTAGTCAGCAGAAAATGGAGGCCTTTGTCTTTACAGTTCATTGGATGTACTTGCTCCATCACTCATGTAAGACTGAAATGTACCCATCACCTATGACCAGAGGACTAGCCCTCAAAGTATCGCTTAAAGAGTGAAACTGTGAATTCTGTCTTATACAGATGAACTAGTGACTGATTTTATGGCTATTGTTCTAAGTCAGCTCTTCAGTTTTTTAAAAGAAATCAAATTTTTGGTAGCTTTTTTTTGTAGCTTTTAACTTTTTGTGAGATAAGAATTAGAAGTAGGGAAAGCAGGCTCAGAACTTTGTCACTCAACTCACGTTCAAACCACGACATTATTGAATATTAAAAAGTGAAATCTGCTGTTATTTTCATCTCATATTGATGCCTGAAGTGGCCACCTAAAAACAGAGACTACACAGGAATAAGGGAATAAAGGTAGGTATTTATTTGAAAGGCCTTCAAAGGCACACCCTGGGGAGCCAAAGGCTGCATCCACAAAGGACCCCAAGATGGACAGCAGCTCACGAGTTCTTCTCACTCTTTTAGGTTTGGTCCATTTGCATATCAGCATAAATTCGCCAATTAAAGCTTTAGCTAATGATGTGATTTCTCCAAGCTTCCCCCGCTTCTGAAGATGCTGGTTTACACATTTTGGGCCTAGGACAGTCTGGGTGTCCTTGGAGAGCAAACGTAGAGAGGGTTTGTTGTGTCTATCTTAGCATGAGAGAACAGCAGCTGGCAGGCTACAAGACACTTCAGAGTTACACACTAAGCAGTACAGAAACCGAAAAATATAAAAGTTAATTGAGATAATGACATATTCCGAACTTAACAGAATATCCAAAATTAAGTATTACGACAATAGAAGAAAACTAAGCTAACTGTGCAGCTCTGTGTCAAGAAACCATAATTTGAGAATTTCAAGTTTAAGAGTTAAATAAGAATTCTTAATGTCAGTCCTAAATAATGAAGGAGATAATTTCAGGATTGACATTTTGGAAAGAGATAGGCACTAGCTGAATCAGTTGCTTCAATGCTTTTCTGCCACTTCCCTCTTCATGTTCCTCTTAATTAATGAAATTACATTAGCTGAAACTCTGACTCCTTCAAAATCATTTTTCTTTGAACACAAACAATTTATTTTTACCGAAAAATTTATTTTTACCGAATCTTATGACAGGAAACATGGTAGTTAAACTGTGTGATCTGTTCCAGACAGTGTTTCCTGTAAAGTACATGTCATGAAGCTGTATGCTAAAGGTAGCAGCTGGAAATGGAAGATGCTCCCAACATTTGCTGGAGAGAAAGCTGGAAGTGTCTCTTCCTACGCAGGTGCAAGCCCTGCTGCCTGTGCCCCAGCAGGCAGATGGTGATGGCCTGTTCCAATCTGGAAGTGATTTCAGTAGTGATAGTCAAGTGCTGTAATTCAGTAGGGCCTGCTGAGAGTTTTGCTGAAGGGCAAACGAGCCACATCAGGCCCACTGCAAAAGTAAAGCATTGTAGCTTCAGCCAGCCCCTAGCAGCCTCTCACACAGGCAGGCTCGCAGAGTCAAACTCAGAAACTGAGTTCTAATTTTGCCATTATTTTGGTATCTTTAAAAAATTGCAACTAATTCCACCACAGATTTCCTGTTTTTAACAGGAAATCAACAGCAGCAAAAAAGAGTTCAGTTTGATGGTTATTTGTTATAAATAAATAATGGAGAGTATCCAGCAGCAGCAGATGAACTCCATCTTTCTTCATGGATATAAAGGAGGTAGCATGACAATATTTACAGGAAAAACTTAATTTTTCCTGTAAATTTAAATTAAATTTGTAAGTTGTAAATGGGGAAGTAACATGAGAGATTTAACTTACAAAGAAAACATGTTGTCAAAGACTCCTAGAAGAAAAAAGATTTAGGTTCTGATATATGGAAGAGCTTTACTCGTTCTAGTTACAGTCATGAAGCAAACTAGGTGACAGGAAAAGAGAAAAAATCTCCATGCCTTGGTTAAGACTTATTCCCCATGCCAAAGGGTAGCACACAAACAGCAGTGTGGATATTTTTATCTCCATACTGTTCCACCTTGGTTTGAGTTCTTCTATAATGCATTTCTAATTTGGTATCTTTTCTTTCATTTTGCTGCCCATTTTGCCTGTGGCCTGCTTATTTTGGCTGGTTACCCCTTCAGTCTTCTCTACCACCCTGTGCACAGAGAGTCCTTCTTCTCTAGTCTATAACAACCTACTTGTTACAGCGTACTTCATGGATCCCTCACTTTGAATCAAGTTTCACCAAGAATATAGTGAAAGATACGAGTGGCTTTTTGGATAATGTTGCTGGATATTTATACTTTCAGAAAAAGTGAACACAAAGGACAGGTGAATTTTCCATGGTATTTTCATGGTGTTTTTGTTTTCCAGAGGCATACCAGTTTGCCGTGATTGTTACAGCTGACCAGAAAGTATGAAAATTCTGTGCTTGCAATCCCTAAATACACTGAGGCAAATCAATGTTTCAGGAGGGAAGCTGGGGGAGCAAGTAAATGTGTTCCTTTTGCCATTTCTAGTCACCTCCAGTAACATGTGCAATGAACCCAGCCATTAGAGTCTTCAAATATTTCAGCTCATCATAGAGTACAGGTGCTTGCATTTGCTCGTCTCAAGTAAAAGCAAGAATCATTGCAGTAAATACAAGATTGGTCTGATTTATTGCCCTTTATTTACCACAAAAATTTCTTTTTAAAGCAAATGAATGTACTTGCATGCTCAAACATGAGCTGATAGATCTAACTCCTGCCCTACTTTTTAGACTGCTAGTCTCCTTGACTGAAAGTCTTATGTGATAAACTTTTCATGAATTGGACTTCAAGGATTATAACTGAGAAAAACACTGACTTATAAAGGTGCTCTTTCATGCGTAAGGAGAAAGGTTTATCCAGCCTAATCCTGTTACAGACTCTTTGCACAGCTTATACTATTATCATGGCACGGCTCCCTAATACTTCTGTAGCTAAAAATCTGTCAGCATTTCTCCAGCACTCACTGAACAGCACCCACCCCTATTCTTTTATCTCTGTTGAATTTCATAAGCATATGTGTTTCAAATAATTTGCTTTGACTAAACAAGGCACATAGGTATTTATACCTGTAGTTGTCTGGGATTGTATGCTGCTTTATGTAGATTGGAAATGCGCCATAACATCAAAAGTATGAACAAAAACAAAACCAAAAATAGACCACCCAAAAAAACCCACAAAAAACCCCCAAAACCCAGTGGTGACAAACTTATTCCTTGGTTTTTAATAGTGAGACACTGGCGGAATAAGTAAGTGTCTATTCCCATCAACTATCTGCACTTTTTTTGTCTTTCCACATAATGTCCTCCCTAAATCTAAAAGAAAAGAAATGATCCCAGGCTTATTCCACTCTGAAATGAAGCATTGCTTTTAAGACTGTCTGTCTAGCAGAACTGAGAGACCTGATACTATAAGAGTAACCTGAAATTTGACCCCATAACTACAAACCTGAATGTATCTTATTTTAAATAGTGACAACAGCTTAATTTCAGAAGTGTAGAACTACATAAAATAAAAGATTTTCATGTTTAGCAGGTTTTGCACTCTCTGAATCCCTCAAAAAGAGCTGAACTTTATGGATGTGTTTCACAGGATATGCAAAGAGCCAGCACAGGTTAAAAGGGCCAAATAAGTTAACTCTTGCAGTAAGGAAAAATGATGTCTTTCAAGTAAAATCCTGACCCCAGTGAAGCCAGTGGAAATTTTGCTTTTTTCTTTTCACTAGAATTCCACTCTGTGTGAGATCTTTCAATGCTTCAACAAACTAATTTTAATCCTGTACATCTTCTTAAAAAAAAAGAAAACTATATATGAGAGAGAGAAGCATGCTGAAAAGGATTGTTTTAACTTCGTTCAGCCACTTCTCTTCATCATGGATTTACTGACAGTATGCAGTTTACTCTGAAGAGCAATGTCAAAACAACAACACAAAATGAGAATTGGCAACACACAATTCTTGGTAGTTCTTGAGAGGTCGAATTGGTCCCATCCATTATAGAAGTTGGATCTGTTACTGTATGTTTCATCCATTAAAATAAAAAAAATCCATTACCTTAAAGCACAAAAATATGCCAACAGGGTGAACTAAAACTCTCCAGCTGGTAGATGGCAGATGAAGAGAACTCAAAGAAGACATATACTATTTCTGGATACTTACTTTTGCCTTGAAATCTCAAAAATAGTGAGGTTTCTGCAGCCAGCCATAACTTTGACCACAAACCTTCATCCACTTAGCTAGTGGGGTAGTTTTTCAGTGTATTGTGATGTTCGCAATATATGTAAAAACTTCTGTATTTGTGACTGCTTATGTTGCAAATCTAGTTTAACTCTGATATACAGTGCTTTCTAATGAACATGAATATCTAAGCATATGATGAATTTGCCTTGTCTGTTGTTGATGGAGCGGCTGATGGAATAATTGAAGTAGGTTAGAAGGTAAATTAATTCTACTGCAGGATAATCACCAAATACTCCATGCTTCCCTAGCACATTTAGCCTAAGCCATTCTGCAATCAGAATGAAGTAGAGACTCAGCTCTAAGTGACTTGTCTACGTTGTCATTTCTTGCCATAGTGTTGTGATTCTGACCATGAGGGAAAATGCAGGATAAATATGAAGTGAAAGTATGGAAAGGCAGGATTCCATAAATTATACATCAAAATGAAAGGAGCTAAAGTAGGAGAGGGAGATACAAGATGAGTGATAAATAGATCACGTCTACCCCGGAGAAATCAGGTGTGGCAAGTAAATTTTTGTTTCATTTGGAGAGCAACTACTTGCACAGTTATGTTCAAGATTTTAGGTCAGATGAGGTTATTTTGCTCAATAGCTTTTTCCTGATAATATTCTTATTGAGGTTTTTTTTAGTTATTTATTCCATACAGGAGAATGACATAACCTAGGAAAAAACAAAAACCAAGAACGAATAATGCAAACAGAGGGATATGTCAAGTCAAGGATATTAAATCTAAAATAGCAGCTGGCTGAGACAACGTTTGGCAAGGGGAAGAACAATGCCAGAGATATGCATCTCACTGCTGGGTCAGGATTACTTCATATTCAACTGCATGAAATGCATTACCATTTCCTTTAAGTCAATAAGGCCATGAAAAATCTTCCAGCAGTGCGGGGACACGTGATATTTCTGTGCAATGTCACAGCAGATGGTTGAGAACAATCTGACACTGGCAACAGCTTTGGGTTTTCGTGTAACAACCAAGGAAACACATGGAAGAATTCTTCCACCTTATAAATATCAGTTTGGTGCCTGCATGGATATTTTTCCCAGTAATTTCCAACAAAAGGAAAATAACCCATGTTCCTCGGGGACATCAGGCAGAGCATCCCCAGCTGGGCAAGGGAGGGGATTGTCCTGCTCTGCTCTGCACTGGGGTGGCCTCACCTCAAGTGCTGGGGCAGCTCTGGGTGCCACAATACAGAAAAGAGATTGAGCTGTGAGAGAGTGTCCAGAGGAGGGCACGAGGATGGTGAAGGGCCTTGAGGGGAAGCCGTGTGAGCAGTGGCTGAGGGCACTTGGTCTGCTCAGCCTGGAGGAGACTGAGGGGAGACCTCACTGCAGTTACAACTTCCTTGTGAGGGGCAGAGGAGGGGCAGGCACTGATCTCTTCTCTCTTGTGACCAGTGACAGGACCTGAGGGAATGGCCTGAAGTTATGTCAGGGGAGGTTTAGGTTGGATATCAGGAAAATTCTTCACCCAGAGGGTGTTTGGGCACTGGAACAGGCTCCCCAGGGAAGTGGTCACAGCACCGGCCTGACAGAGTTCAAGAGGTGGTTGGACAATGCTCTCAGGCACATGGGTGATTTTGGGGGTTATCCTTGTGCAGGGTTAGCAGCTGGACTTGATGATCCTTATGGATTCCTTTCAACTCAGGATATTCTATAATTCTGTGAATACATTTTATAATTACTCCATGTGGCCTGAAATTCTTTGAAGGAATTTCTGTTGCCGTTAACACTGCTCTGACCTATTTTCTCTCTGAATCTGCTGACTGTGTTCCCAACCCTCTTACATGCCATAATCAAATTCTCACCCACTCACACTGGACCCAGTTAAATAATTTTCTTGAATGTTTCCTATTTTTCTAATTGTGCCTTCCTTCTCCTGCTTTCAGGAATCCTTCCACTTTCTTGTTTTAACCTGTGTTTGTAAAAAATTTGTGAAGTCAGTCTGTAACCTTGACAGGTGCTGAGACTGCAAATTCCACAGCTTTCCTTAAACTGTGTGGCTTCAAAGGGAGATGCAGGATTTTGGCACACATCACTGTCAGATCACAATTGCTCTTGTTTTGTTTATTTTATCCTTGAAGTTCATGAACCCTTCTTAGCTAAGTCACAGTTACCTACCTCCATGATCTCCAGTGCTTGAACTTCCACTTACATTTTATTTTTGCTGATAGCATCCTTAAGAGAAAGAATTAACCTCAGACCCTTACGTCAGGTTCTAAACTTCGCCTTTTTATGCTTCACTATTTAAATTAGATATCCAAAAAGCACTAGCTGGCAAAAAACATTTTGGGTTTTTTGGCTGGCCAGGAGAGGATGACATTCCTGTGAGCCTTCAGGCTTCGTAACTTTAATGTACCATACCTGGCTCAGGATAATCTCCCAGAGGTCGAAGGATTTGATAGCCTATTGCTGTACAAATTCCGATAGTACTGAGTAGGTTTCTGGGTTAGACTCCAATTCTTGGTTGTCTGAGATGTTCAGTTTGGGCTTGTCAATCACACAAAGGGGTGTGGGGGAAGGAGGGCTGAATAGCTTAGTCCTCATGTTGATCCAAGGCCAGCTTCCAAACCACGTAAAGTAACCAAAAGGCATTTCTAAACTATACCAGCTGATAGCAGCTCTTGAGGAGACATCTGCCAGGTTTGCATATCCCAGTGCAGTCATGCCAGCTTCCAGTTCTTGGACTGGGAGGACAAATTGTATGTGAGGAATCACCTAGATGCTAATTTAAGGCTTCCTTGGAAATTTGGAAATTCGGAAATTCTGTTCTGGTAGATGACAAGTTTCAAAACCCTTGGTAATCTTCTCATATTGCCAAGAGTGTAGAAGGAGAGAAGATATAATTTCACATCTTCATTTTCCAAGCTCTCAACAGGCTAAGTATTCTGGAGTTTTTCTCATTATGCAGGCATACCACAAAAACAGCCAGTATCTAGAACAATGGAGTTGTCACAAAGTGCAGAGGCTGGTACTTGCATGGTGGCCCATGAGTGCAGAACATGCTGCCAAGAGATTTCTTCTGGAGAAAAAAATCTGAAACCTGTTTCTTTGCCATTTCAAATAACAATAATATATCAAGGGAAAAGACACAAAAGAAAGAGGAGGAGAAACAGAAAACAGCTGGAGAAGAGAGAAAAATAACTCTAGTGTAGTACACAATACTAGTAGGACAAATTAAAAGAGAATAGGAATACCACGCAAGATGTGTTATCATTGGCTACTATTATCCCCCTTACGACATATTGGAAGGAAGAAAATAAAAGATCAGAGCTGGAATCTTCATGGGTGTAAATCAACATCATTCTTCTTTGATTGGAAAAGTTATGACAATTTAGAACAGCTGTTATTTGGCCCATATTGTTTCTTTGGGGTTCTTTCTGGTCTTATGTTTGTAAATCACAACAATGATCACGAGACAGAGGATGGATTGACAATATGAGCTGTGAATCCCACGGGACATGACTGCTGTTCTGAGTTTTCAAAGTCTTTTGAATGCTTAATACAATGCTATTTGAATAACTAACAAAGTTTTCTTTGGCAGAAACCCTATTTGGTATCAGAACAACTAAATGATGGCTTTAAATGATAATTACCAAATTGTGTTATTGCTGGTTCATAATTGCATGCGTGAGTGCTGGGAGAGGGAAAAGTTGACTCTGTGTCATTGACCATGTGGGGAAAACTGGTATTCCAGATTCAGAGGGTATTCTGAGTTCGGAGGGATTTAGTTTAGACTTCAGTTCAGCTTTTGCTTTGAAAATATGCCCTCTTCCTCATGAAGAACAATATGTTGTTTCTTAATTAGGTTTTGGCCTATTTTACCCACAGTCCTTATGTTCTTGTTAAGGGTATTTACAAAGAGTACCACAGTCTAATATGCCTTTATAATTGTTATTCTTTTATGAATTATTTATTGCAAATACTACTTAGTAGCAACAGCAGAGTAGTACAGAAAAAACCCATAAATTGTTTCTTCTTTAGTTCCCAATACTTTAAATAGATACCGGTTAGACATCAAAGATGGCAAAGAGATAATTAACAACAGTGAAAGAAAACTGCAGTGAAATAGAACACAGGAGAGCCAAAGGAAAGCGCTGTCTGAAATAAGGTTGTTTGGAACTGCCTCTGTACAAGGTAAGAAAAGCAGGCTTTCCAGTGGCTCTGCCCTCTGCTCTACTCTGGTGAGACCACCTGGAGTGCTGCATCCAGTTCTGGGGTCCCCAGCACAACAACCTGTTGGAGCGAGTCCAGTGCAAGGCCACCAGGCTGATCAGAGGGATACAGCACCTCTCCCACACAGAAAGGCTGAAAGAATTGTGCTTGTCCAGCCTGAAGGAGAGAAGGCTTCAGGGTGACCTAACTGCAGCCTTCCCTTACCCGAAGAGAGCCTAATGGAGAGGAACTTTTTCCAAGAGCATGTATTGACAGGGGAAGGGGAAATGGTTACAGATTGAAAGAGAGCAGGTTTAGTTTAGGCATTAGGAAGAAATTGTTTGCTGTCATGGTGGTGAGGCACTGGAACAGGTCACCCAAAGCAGCTGTGAATGCCCTGTCCCTGGAAATGCTCAAGGCCAGGCTGGATGGCCCTAAGCAACGTGGTCTAGTGGGAGGTGTTCCTGCCCATGGCAGAAACTAGATGATCTTTTGAGTTCCTTCCAACCCCATCCATTCTGTGATTCTATCCATCCAGTGATTCTATGATTCTGTGATAGTGCAGAAATCAGCCTGAAACCTCATTTCTTAACCTGGAAGCAGTCAGGTTAAGTCAGCTTGAAGATTCAGAAGACATTTCCCCTTTTCCACTAGGAATGCATAGTAACGTGTAAAAATCTTTAATTCTAAATGTTAAGATTAAGATTAATTAAGATTAACTATGGTAAAGGAAAGCAGAATTCTCCTGTGTTTTTCTTTGTTCACAGAGCTATTTCCAGTCTTACAGATGGAAGTTCAGGCAGACAGGTGGTTTTAGTAAGCTCTGGTAAACACAGATTTGCCAGATAAGGAGTCACATGAACGAGAATTTTTATTCTTAATGTGAACATTAATGTTCAGAAGCATCTTGTCAGCCATTGAAAAGGTGGAAACTCTCAATATCTGATCACAGCAATGAGACTCCCTTTTCTCTGATGCTACAGGTGAACTGGCTTTTTTCCAGGACAAAGCAGCACCTTTACTAAAGGTGGCTGTAGTCTCATGTTGACACACACAAAATGCCTGTACTCAACCTTCTGTGTAATTGCCACATTTATTTCCTGTCACCTCTCTCCATATATTCAAACTCTTGTTACTATTTTTACCCAAAATAGTGCCTTTGATATGACAGAAGTCTTCTGAGAGGTTGTTTGAGAAGGCATCACAATGAGAGTGGTCTGTAATGGGAGTAGTGTGGCCACTGTTTGCTTTACTTTTATAAGGAGCAAAGCAGAGATATATTCTCATTTGTTGAGCTAATCCAGCAAATGAACTCTCTCTTCTATGTGATTCACAGAGAACTACGAGGGGCAAAGAACTAAAGTCTACTTTCCAAGGAGTGATTTCAGGGCTAATTTAGCTGTCATTGTGTAGAGTTCTTTTCATATAGATAGATATGCAGATAAATGTGTGTGTCTGTGTGCAACTTCATGTCTGCACGTGTTGCCTGAGACTCAGTAAGACAAGAAAACAGGAAGCAGCCACCTCTGTAATGCTTAGAAACACCTTGTCTTTTCTCTGTGTCCCCCAAGTTCCCTCTACAAAGTTATTGCAGAACATTTCAGCAGAGAAGTAACAGGCCCCAATGCACTGGTCAACTCTCAAAGCTGAAGCTTTTCTGCCCTAACTTTTTAATGGGAATTTTCCTTCCTTTTAGGCCTTTATTACAGTCAGCTGGTTTAAAGAGTGTTTTCTCTAGAGTGTTTTTTTTAATCATTATTTTAGCAATTACTTAAAGACTTTGAAATGTCTTGCTTTGATCTAATTCAGGAAATGGAGTCCTCTGCCAAGGGATTGACAGTAAGCATGGATTTAAACTTTCTCAAAATAATGTTATTAATTGGGGCATCTTCAAAACTGTCAGATCAGTAGTAGTGTACTGGTTAAAGTTATAAAGTTTTTTATTAATTCACAGGGTTGACCAGAATTCACTTCTGGCTCTTACAATAAGTTTATGGCGGTACAGATTTCGCTTGAGGCTCAAGTGAAACATAATATTTGGTCTTAATCCAAGTTAATGTGTTCCCCAGTCAGGATTTCCTCTAATGACTCATTCATACCCCTAATGAATTGAAAAGGATATGTGTAAATTGACATTGAACTTAAACACCAAGGCTTTTGACTTTTTATCTTTTCTCTGAATTGGCACCATACATCTTTACATTCTAATCACATTTAAAACCCAACTCTCCTTCCTTGTTTTTCTTGCCTAATGAGGTCACATCAGAGAATGCATGTCACATATACAGGATGGGAGAAAAGTGGAGTGTAATTCTGGAGAGCCAACCGCACATGTATTCCCAGTATAAAACAGTAGCCAAGTAATCCCACAAAGCTCTAATGCTGAAAGATAATGCAAAAATCGGTTGGGTTCAGCTGCTTTGTGGGATCTGCTTCTGTGCATGCTCTCATCCTCTGAAGAGTGCAAATTCACTTGCCCCTTAAACAGGAGCATTCCCCCAGCAAGTGATCTGGCTTCAGCATGGGAGGGAGAAGGAGCTACAGTTACGGAGCAGACATGTAATCCATTGCTTAAATTCTGTCTTGCCTTGTGGCAACTTGCTAATGTGGCCATATTCAAAGGTGGTCTTGGTACGTAAAGCAGAGGAATAACGGACAGAAAAAGAGAGGAAGATTTATTACCATCTGTAATTTGTTGTGAGGATCACACTTAGAAGCTTTCTGATTTGCCAACATTAATTTTCATAATGAAAATCTGTGCTGTCAAATGTTCACAAATTCAAAGTTGTGGGCTCGCATTATTGTCAAAATTTCTGGGAATTTGAAGAAATCCTTTATAATCTATCCAAAAAACTTTTGGAAGGAGGCTTGAAAACATACTGGAAATACATAGATGGTAAGAAAACCTATGAGAACAGACAGCTTTCTATTTACATTGGGCAAAGCCAGAATCTCAAAACTCAAATAGCTGAATGAGAAGATGGACAAAGCATACATAATTTAACAGTAAAGCTAATGATCTATTACAACAACGTTGTTAGGAATGGACTAATCAAGATTAGATCACTTTCTGAAAAACATTCTCTAGTTCAACCAGGAATTGTGGGGCTTTATGCCAGGAGCCAGAGTAGCTGATTATGGTAATTGTCCCTGACCTTTTCACGCAGTAATGCCATGTACTAGCTTTCCAACCATACGTGCTATGTTCAGTTCTTCTGCATAGCTGCGCCAAATGTGTAAGCAGGACCTTGGATGTCGCATTGTGAAGTTCTCTGTGTGATTTATCCAGCAGAATAGATCAAATAAATAAGCATTTAACAAAGGCCAGGCTTGAGTCCTCCTCTTCCCCCACAATGCTGCCAACTAAATGGCCTCTTAAGACTGCAGAAAATACTTTTTGCCCAATCCCAGAAACAAAGCTATATGCACTGAAAGATGGTTTTGAACTAATTATTTGGCTTTTTGTAATCCTCTCTCTTCTTATGGATGAGGAGCTGATCTGCATTCATTGCAAGGCAAACTCTTGCTTTCTGAATTCTGCTGTCACATTGGCCCACTGTGGGCTAACAGATCAGGTTCAGCCATTACAAGCACTGAAAACAATGCAAAAACACGGCAGAAAAACAATTGTTTTACTGTGGTCCCAGCTTTGTAGTCTCAATTTTCCTTCAAATGTAGCCGTTCCATGCATCTAAGATGGTCGACTTACTCAGCATATGTGTGGTACCGTTTGTCATAATCAAAGTGAAACAGTAAGTCATTACTACTAGCAGTCTAAGCAATACTCATCATTTTCACAGCCTAACAGAACTGTGCCTATACCATCATTTGCTATATTTTTATGTGCTTCTAAGAATTAAAATGTTTTTCCAGACTGAGCAAAATATTTGATATATTTATTGCAGGGTAAACTGAGGGTGGGAAAAATTAGGAATGATGCTTTTTGAAAGTTAGATGCACAGTTGACTTGATCTGTGCCCTGTTTATCTCCACTCAGAATAGGACAGTGAAGACAGGAACAATTCACCTGGTTTGGACTCACTCTTTTGAAATCAGTACAAAAATTCTGTCATGCTCTAAAAATGGTGGTTGTTCTTACTGATCCTCAAAGCTAAATGTGTTTTTAATATTTTTTTTTAAGAGAACATCTAAGTGCTTTGATGACTGCTTTGAATGACTGTGAGTCATTATGGTTCATCATTTCACCAAACTAAAGCTTGTTCTTTGTTATTCCAGGAGATACCCTCACACTGTAATTGCTAGGTTTTGCTTAATATGATGGTGATGTCCCTTGGTGGAGATATTATACATCAGCAGCCCTAGATCACCATCTGGAAGTTCACAAGCTGCCTGTATGTATTAATTACCTGAAGTCCCTAGGGTTACCAACTGTTAGAGTCACCTGTACAACACTGATTCTCAGCCTTGATGCTCTGGAAAAAATGGCAGCATACTGTATGTTGCTGGACTCATCTCTTCCAGGCTTCTGCTGCCTCCTTTCTGTTCCTGCCTATCTTTAGATTCACAAGACTGATGCACATTTCCAGGAACAAGTATAGAGGCACCAACGTTGGTCCTGCACAGGAATAGAAACTCTCCTGTAGGAAATGTCTCCATGGGCTTTGCGCCTTAAATAAAATGTGGCCATGCCTGCATGAGCAGTGCTATCAAACACCACACTTTTAAATCTGTCTCAAACTCATCTCCTAGAAGAATTTCAGAAGTAATGGAGGGTTTTGTCTTGTGTTCATTAAAGTCAATGTATGTGATCACTGATGGATGCCGTGATTGCTGCTGGCTGCCATGAGCCTTTGATGTGGGCCCCAGATCAGTCTGTTCTCAGGTGCATCCAGCCACACTCAGCAGCTGGCACAAACACTGGCCTTGCCTTCACCAAGTAGGAACACTGAGGTTCAACACGCCACTAAATGATCCTGGAGAGACATACTAGAAAAACAACAGGCAACACATTTTTGAATCACTTTACTCCACTGGGAATAGGATTATCAATTACAAGTTTTTTACTAGTTGAGCAAGTTTTTGTATCTACACGCACAGCAAAAAGAGATCTAACACTCTGTGATTTTATTTTAGACAAAAAATAACAATGGGGCCATTTAACTGGCAGTAAAAATCCATCCTGAAGTTGTTACAAGAACTGACGTTATATATCATAATTTACAGGTTTTTTTAGTCATACAGCCTAATCAGCACTTCTTGCTTAAACAATATTTTCAGCAATTATTTCAGAAGCACATACATAAACAGGGTTATCAGTACTAATTGAGATACTATTATATATAATACATACAAAGATGCTTGGCAAGCTTTTATTTTACGAAGTGTATTTGCATATTTATAGACTCCAAATTAAAATAAGATTTTTTTGGTTTTGGTTTTTTCATCAGCACTGTTTATCAGGCAGGCCATACTCCTATATGACATTGTATTCTGGAGCTGACCTGCATTCCTTTCAAACCATTTAATCACACACAGCTGACCAACATTCCTGGATAAAACCACCTAATCAAGTGCATTACAAATACCCCAAACGGTTACTAATCTCCATATATGTACAAGTGTGAAATGTGCAGTATCCAAATATCCTTTTCCTAAAAGCAAATGACATAAAAGCAGAAGACCTGTTCCAAGTATTCCTTCCCTCTTGCTCTATATGCACAGGTGTTTTTCAGGTGGTTAAGATAGTACTGCACCACATAGTTGGCCTTGCACATAAATGTTAAGAGTCCATCACTGTAATTCATATTCAAGCTTGTTTTCTACACATCTTAAAAATGTGATTTAAAAAGAAATACAACAGCTTTCCACTTCTGGGCAAGTATATCAAATAAGCTGAAAATGCATGACTCTGCAGCACTTAGATGGCTCAAGTATCATATCATGGAGGACTATATTTCCTTTCATCTCCAAGTTGCTGAGTTCAGATGACAAGCTTCTTAAGGTTGTTACTGTCTGATGACTGTGTCTCAGGATTAAGCAGAATTAAGGTGGGACAGGTAGGGGGCTGTTATGCCCACTTTGATTAGCACTTTCACTAGAAATCCCTACAGGAAGAACGGAGACCTACTGAGCTGGAGACTAAATGCTTTCCCCATTCCCAGAGACACTCATCCAGAGCAGTGCTACGTGCTGACTGATGTAGGCATGCTTGTGGTACTGCTGAGTGTGCTCTATGTGTTCTGTGGGCAGTAGTTTTCCAAAATGCCAAACTAGCATAAATTCACTTAAATTTCCTCCATGCATCTCGCTGGCTTTTGCAGTCCTCACTTATCAGAGTAAATGAAATCTAGTATGTTCTGTGTTTGAAAGGTAAATCACACAAAACCAGTGGAAGGTGGAAAGGCATATAAAAGAATACACATTAAGAGACAGGATGGAAAATGTGCCTATGAAAAGTAAGGGAGGAAACAAAACAGGCTAAATTACAAAGAGGAAGACCAACCAAAGGTTCGCTTTTCTGCTCTCCTCCTGCTGCGATCAGATGCCTGGGTGGCAGGGTGTTACTCGGGCTAACCTGTTCGGAGGACTCCTCTCTCCGTGCAGCGCCTGAGGGACAGCGGGCGGGTTTCTGCTCGAATCACCCAGCACCTGCAGCGGCTGGGGGCAGAAGCACCTTTAGCAGCGCTGTGGGAGAAAACGCTGGTTTCTCGCCGAGGCAGGTGGCACCAGCTCGAGGGGAAGCTGTACGAGGATGCCACCGCCTCCGTCCCCATGAACCTACGAACCAGAGCGAAGCAGCGAGGCTTTCCAGGTTTTACAGGAGACCAAAATAAGAAAAAACCCCAAACCTACCCCCAAACCCACCGGGTTTTATTTTAAACAGATGTGAGGGGATTGAACTCGGCATTTTCAGGTTGGAGCTCTGCATTTCCGTTATTTTCAGCGCAGCAGGGTGCCACGCGCTTCGCGCTGGAGACGCCAGAGCAGCGTTTTCAGACGCCGCGGGCAATTGCTCCGCACCCGCGCAGGACCC
>VXBT01005666.1:0-19643 GCA_013400235.1 Oriolus oriolus | reverse complement strand
TGCCCGGGCGGCGGGGGACGCGGGCGGGAGCGGCGGCGGGGGGCGAGCCCCGGCCCCGGCCCCCACAAGCCCGCCCCGGGGAAGTGCTTTCCGCATGAAATCAGGGCTGAACGCGGGGGGTTTGCTGGGGCTGAGCGCATACGTGATGTCAGCCCTGCGAAGTGCCGCCGCGAAGCCCTTGTAGCGCGGTGTGAGCCGCTTACGCTCGGAGCCGACGCAGATCTGCCGCTGCTCTGCTCGGAGCCGGGCGTCCGGGCGGGCGCCCAGCAGTCAGCACCCTCCTGTCCCGCCGGGCAAGAAGAAAATCAAGTAGGAGTTGCATGTTTGTAACTGTGGGGAAACAAATGCCAAGTTGTCTGGTAGAAATATGCTCCAAGGCTTATACTTGGGTCAATCCAAAATCGTGTTTTTGCAGCCGCAGGAATCAAACCTTTTTCAAAGCCGCATCAGTGAGCATTTTATGTGAGCAAATGCAATTTATGTGAAGAAGAACTCGAGGATCAGGTCCTGATGGTACTGGTTACAAACCAGCACCTAAACAGACTCAGTCTTCACTGGCTTAAAGCCACATCTCTTACAGAGATATTAATCAGTCACAAGTGCTCCTCAAAAAGTCCCTCACCCCAAACCCCACCAAAAAACTGTTAGTGCCTGTGCTTCCATGGAAAATCTTAGCGTCTTAGCCTCGTTTTATACCCCAGAAATCCAACAGCAGAAGCTAACTGAAAAAAAGTTGAAAAAAAAATTATTCTGAGGCAAATCACTTGACTGTTGGAACCTTTTCCATTATTTAAATGGCTGAAGAAAGATATGCAATCGTAGCATTGGGAAATCAAAATAATTTTGTGTCTTGTGCAAATTGCACTGATCCTGCAGCCAGGCATTATGTTGAATGATGTGCATGCATTTAAGCCTTTTGCAGTGTGCTGTAGCAGACTTTAATAGTGTCCTGCCCTTACTGAATTTAGGAGTTACGTGTACTGTATGTGCTTCCAGCAAGCCATAAAAAGCATGACCTGTTGTCTTACTACCACCCATAAACATGAGTTTCTTCACCCTAAAACCCTGTGCAAATAGCTCATGGGTGAGCTCATGGTTGGTGAACTTGGTAAGCCACTTCTCTCTTCATACTGCTAAGCCTGCAAATGTGCCTTGTGCAATGTTGGAGCCATATTTTGAAGATCTTGCAGGTAAGCTGAAAAACTGTTTTCAAGAGCAGGCTTGGGGGGCCCCTCAAGAGGTAGTTCAAACACACTGAGAAGCGCTTTTCATCTGAATAAACCAATTGGAATTTGACCTGTTCAGTTGTCAAGAAGACACTTGCCTCATCAGTGTAGTTACAAAATTGTAACTTTTCCTTCAGGTATTACTTAGTTAGCTCAGTTAGCCCATGTGTGAAAAGGCCTGTAGTGAAAAGGCTCCCTTTGTAAGGTGTGGTATGCTTAATTTCTGCATGTTTTCATGTGTCAAAGACTGACTTATGCAAACTGACCATTCCTCTTAGCACAGTCGCTTACGCTGTCTTGAACTGGCAGTTCACTTATTTTTCAAGTGTTTGTGATTTCTGGTCCGTGTCACCGACTCAGTGTGCTGCAGAAAGCATGTATGTCACTTGTAGCTTGTTGAAAAAGTGAGTAAAATAGAGCTACCTCAGAGGACTGGCCCAGTGAAGAGTTACCTCCAAATCTGAGGAGCCTGTAAGAAAAAACTCCTTCTTTTTTGAGCAAGCATGCAGTCCAGGCTACTCAAAATGCTTGTAAGTGGCATTTTGGCATAAGCAGATGGGCAGTCTTTCAGGTAAGGAAGTTCTGTAGAAGATAGTAACTTACATTAACTAGAAGCTGCTTGTCTTAATATTTTTTTCTCTAATGACAGCAACAAGGGAAGTAAGTATGTCATGAGTTCTTTGGGGCCAGCTTCTGAGTTTACAAAGGGCTGCATGTAAAATTAGACTGCTTGGACAACGTGACTGAATGGTACCTTTGGAGATTCAGTCCCTTCATGGAGTACTGTGAATAAGTGACAAGTCATTGTTTTCATAGTTGCAAAACCATGATCCCAAGCATTACATATTTTGTAACTGGGCATCAGCAGAGCTTGAAAAACTATGAAATGTCCCTCTGCCTCCCAGCTGGGAGCTGAAATCTGTTCCCGCGTGGACTCCATAGGTGTGAGAAGTCTTCATCCCACACACACAGTTGAGGTGGAATACCAGCTGTGTTGGCACAGTCTCAGAGTGCTCTTCCAGGATGTCTCAGACCTATACCTACTTCCACAGCAGCTCTGTCCTTGGACACTTGTCTGATTAGAAGCAGGAAGGGGCAAGTGTGACAGCCCTGCTGCGGCCGCTTTGGCTTCTGTGCTCTGAAATGGAGACACGCAAGTAGCACTACTTCCACGTGTGAGGAGATGCTGGCAAGAAAGGGGGAGCACACAGCCATGGGCAGCCCCGTGGGGTGACTCGTCTGTCACGGACAGCAGCACAAAAGTCCTGTTGGCAGTGGTGCAGGGGTGATGGTACTTGTGACATCGTTTAGTGTCCTGGAGTGGTGATGCTGCACCTCACAAGCACAAAGACCAGTAGTTCCAGCAGCCTTTGTGGAATGCAGCAAGTTACCTCCCTCATCTAGCATTTAAACATGTCAGCTGACTAGATGAGGTGTGTAGCAGAGCTTTATTTGCACCCTTGTCTGTTATTGTGTGCATGAAGCTCCAGAAGCAACCCATGAATCATGACCAAAGAGGGGAAGAGCAGGGAACAGTTTTTTTTTTTAATTTCAATTTTACTAGAATAAACCTGCATCTCTTTTCAGGTAGAATGTCAAGAGGAGAATATTCTCATCCTTCCTTATGCAGCCATGATAATTAAAATAAATGCCAAGTAAAATAAAAAAAGCTTATATTTTTCATGTGAAAGTCTGTAAGTAATCCATTTGCCAATACCTTACTGTGTGTTGCTTAGCAAATACAGTGGTTTTTTACAGTTGAAATGTATATGTTCATTGTCAAAATGAAAAATATGTTAGAAAAATTTGAGAAACATTGGGTTTTGGAAGGGCAACTAGTAATTCTTTTCGACTCTTGTAAGAATAGGACCGTAACTAAACTAAACTGAAGGAAATGGTGCTTAGATAATTGGCAAGAGGACTTGGAGTAGCATTGTGTCTGCACTCCCTCTTTTTCTGGCAGATCTGTTGTTTCTCAAAGGAGGTAGAGAAGATAGGCTTACATGGAGCAGGTGCATAGTAAACACACGGGAATTTCTCTTTAAATGCAAATGCGGTTCTACAATAGATTCATATGCACAGTGGAGCCATTGGAAACAAGAAAATAGAACATATGCCTCAGATACTTCATTGATTTAAGTCCCTAAGAGAGTTTTAAACTGAGGGGGGAAAATAATTAATTTTTGTGGTAGATATATCATCTGCTATTTACCTGTCTAAGGTGGAGCTGTGATTTCATCTTCTACAATAAAGTTCTAAGTGATTCAGAGGTCTGAAGTTGTTAGAGTTATCAAAGAAAAGTGCAGTTCAGCTGTCACAGTTTGGCAACTGGAGCAATCCTTCATTAGGTATGTTTTCTTGTATGTTAAGGAGTGTTTACAAAGGCTTATTTTGAATATGAATATGGCTGATTTGCACTTTATAAAGAATTATGAAGCGGCACTTGAAAGTGTATTTTTTCTGGTTAAAACATAACATTAGGTTTGTGAGGTTTGCTGCAAGCATTTCCTTTTCAGTTCATTTTCCTCCTCCGTTTTTGTTTGCAGTCAAACTGCTGGCATTATTTTTGTTTATACCAGAGAAAAAAGCATTGTCTGTCTTATCTTTTAAACTCAATACAGTGTACTACATGACCTCTTCTTATATATAAATCCTCCCCTTTCTCCCCCCATCTGTTTTATTGTTACTGTATCAATCTGGAACTTTCCATTTAAAATGAAATTCTAATCAGGAACTTAGCACTTCCCTTCAACCCCCCCATTTTAATGAACTTGTTTATATCTGTGAGTGAAAATCAGGCTGCGCTACATAGCTTTCTTGGAACAGGCGGCCCAGAAAGATTGTGAAGTCTCCTTCCTGGACCAGCCTGGACGTGATCCTGTGCAGCCTGCTCTGGGTGAGCCTGCTTTATCAAGGGGATTGGATTCCATGATCTCCAGAGGTCCCTTCCAACCCCAGCCATTCTGTGAATCTGTGATATGCGTGACAGGGGCATGCATGTGATTGTGATTTGGAGCTATAGTGCTCTGGAGGTTATTCATCCATGTAGTTCTTTTGCAGGATCTGAACCATACTGACTGGACTTTTTTGTTTTTTAGAATTAGGAAATACCTCTAACTGCCTATATGTGCACATACATACCTCATGTTCTCTTTTACTAAAATTTGGATGTAAATATTCTGCCTTTTATTTGCTATGCTGTCAGTTCCAGTTGAGTCACAGTAGTAAATTTATGAAGATCCTAAGAGCTGCTTTTGAATGGACTCAAGATTTTAAATATTGAAGTTGTCAGCTTGTTGAGACACTTATTTGAATATTTGTAAAAGCTGTCTCCAAGATGCTTTTAAAAGCACACAAACAAAAGCGCCAAGCAAAATGAGGCAAAATGTATCTGGGAAATATACCGCACACAGAAGCAGAAGAGCGCTAGTAAGATAGATAAGCCGTGTCATCTTCCCTGACCCACATTCTGCTGTGCTAAGTATAAGTGTACTCATTTCTTCTCTTGTTACATGGAAAGAGTCTTAAGGTAGGTGTCCAAATTATGTTAATTTCTAGGATATTACCATTTTGCAAACTCATATGCTGAACTCTGGATAAAGCACAATATTTGTGCTTGTTGCTAGGACATGGGCAAAAACATATCTTGAGTTACAGAATGGAATCACCAGGAAAATGAGTTATACTTACATCATTAATTATTAACTTTTCGTTAACACTGAAACTCTGACAGGCTTGGTGCTGTGAGCACTTCCCTGGGTGAAGAACCTCCACCCTCTGTGTGAAGAGCTTTTTCCTAATATCCAGTCTAAATTTCCGCTGACACAACTTCAGGCCATTCCCTTGGGTCCTGTCACTGTCATCACAGAGAACAAATCACTGTCTTCCCCTCCTCTCCCCCTCACAAGGAAGTTGTAACTGCAGTGAGGTCTCCCCTCAGTCTCAGCAGACCAANCTGAACAGACCAAGTGCCCTCAGCCACTGCTCACACGGCTTCCCCTCAAGGCCCTTCACCATCCTCGTGCCCTCCTCTGGACACTCTCTCACAGCTCAATCTCTTTTCTGTATTGTGGCACCCAGAGCTGCCCCAGCACTCGAGGTGAGGCCGCCCCAGTGCAGAGCAGAGCGGGACAATCCCCTCCCTTGCCCAGCTGGGGATGCTGTGCCTCATACACCCCAGGATGTGGGATATTATTCTTTTGTGGACAAGAACTGAGAGTAGTGCTCATGTAGGTAACCAAACTGACATTATAAGGTAAAGGAATTCTTCCCAGGATATGGCTGGGCCTTTTGACTGCCAGGGCATACTGCTGACTCATAGTCAACTTGCTCTTGATCAGAGCCATCAGATCCTGTTCCATGGGACCTCTCATTCCTTCTCCAGCCTCTCAGTCTGTCCTTACATCCAGGGCTGCCCTGTCCCAGGTGCAGAATCTGGCTCTTGCCCTTGTTAAACTTCATGTGGTTGGTGATTGCCCAGCCCTCTAATTCTTCAAGGTGTCTACAGGGCATCCTCTCAAGGGAGTCAGCAGCTCATCCCAGGTTAGTGGAATTTGCTGAATAGCACTGCCTGGTGACTGGAGGTTTTGCTGTGTTTGAGTGCTGAGATGCTGAGGTCCAGACGACTAATTGGAGCACAACTGTGCACTTGTTCAGGGTGTCCACAGACAGGCAGCAGCACAGAATGTTTATCCCTGCACCCAAAACTTTATGTATTTCACTAGTTTGCTTCTTTACAGGCTTGGTAAATTAGCCTGTATGTAATCGCTGCTGCTCTGATCCAGTTCCTACCAGATCTTTAATTGTCTGAGTCAACACTAGCTCTTGTGTGTCTTTATACTCTCCTGATAAGGCAGCTAAGTGTGCTGAATAACTGCATTCCTCCTTAACTTGTCCTCTGGTTGTGATTTAGGAAAATGCACACAAAATCTCCCCGGAGTGAATCACTTATTATGCAGTCAGTTTAAGAACATGCGTGGATCCCTTTGGTCACTTGCTGGACTAATGGTAGTAAACCATCCTTAGGAGGATATAGTGTCTGTCATGGTTTGTAGTTTGTAGCCAGTAGGGGATGTAGTGTTGCTGCCACGCAGCAAACCGCTGACTGAGGAGATGAGGTCCTGAAATTGAAGGACTTCATCAGCTCTTGAGTTTCTGCATCACAGTAAGTTCTGCCCCTGATAGCAGCACTAATAGACAGAGGCATTGTTGATGTCTTGATGTTCTGCTGAGATGACTGGCCTTGAACCAGTAGATAACTAATACGCCTGCTTGGGTTAGGGTTTCTGAATCCAGCATTGGTACTGATTTGGTATGGAGAGGAATGAGTGCTGTTTACATGTCCCATGGTTGCCCCCAGCTGCCTGTAGAGTGTACAGTGTCTCTTCATCAGACAGTAAAGCTGGGTGAACTGCTGTACTTGAAGGTTCAGGTTAATCTGGCCTGACTCTGTGAATCCCCACAGGAAAGGCCAACCAACACATGTTACAGGAGTACAAAGGAAGTCCTCCAGGAGCACAGAGGAAAAAGGTTGTGTAGAGAGAAGAATTAGCCCAGCTAATGGAATTTAGCAAAATGGACACTGTCCAGCATATGTTCCTCATCGAGTCCCATATGCTTTACAGTATGCTTCCAGGCTTTGCTTTTTGCAAATGGAGATTTTAGATGAACACATCTACAGTAGCACTATTTCTGGATGTGTCTACACTGCAATCGAGTAGTGTGATTGCAGGACATGCAGACAGCTCTGTAATTGCTTTGATCTGTATGTGATGTGAAGACATGCCAGCCTAGACTTAAGAGAGGGCTTTCCAAGCCTTCTGGACAGATTATTAAACCATGCTGAAGTCTGCTTTCATCTGTCTCCACTGCTATTTTTAACTGTCCTCTCTAGATTTGCACCGTCGTGGATACGCCTACACATGCTGACATAAACTCACTACTGCATGCCCACTTCATGCCTCCTGCAACTCTGCATCTGGGCGTGTATCCTTTATTCCTTGTACTGAGATAGTCTGCTTTTCTACGGAGTTGAACTTACTCTGTAAGTAATTATAGAAACAGCAGTGGAGTGTCAGAGAGACTTCTGGCGAATTTCCACTCCAAAAATTAATTTTATAGTCCGTATTCCAAATTTGATTGTTAAGTTCAGCCTTAAAGAACCATCGTATCCAGGCCATACATTTTTGCAAGTGTTAAAATCCAGATGAGAGACCAAGTTTAAGGAGCAGTGTTAAAAAGTGAGCATTTTAAAATGTTCTGTATCAAAACATTGACTCTAGAGTACAATTATGGGTGAAAAAAAAGTGAAATTTTATGAATGATATGAAATACCAGCAATAACAGTAAGGTCACTGTAATATGTAAAACACAATCCAACTATGTTTAAAGGATTTGAAATTATTTTTAGGAGAAGGAATGTTTATATTTTTTGAACATTTGTAGGAAGATCCCTGCACTATTAAGAGTTTCTTATTTTGGCTTGTGGGGGTTTTTTTGTTGTTTGGGTTTTTTTTTTTTTTAAATTTATGTAATAAGGGTTATTTTTGGTTTGTCAGATTAATTGTTAAGTTACTGCATATGCTTGTCAATGAAGTCAGTGAACCTTCTTATTATCGTATTGTATGAGTGAAGTTTGACAACAAGTATACTCCTCATCAGATTGTAGTAATTTTTTTTTCAGAAATTTACTTTTCTTTCCTCATTAGAAACCAACCAACCAACCAAAAAAAAAAGAACCAACCTCAGCTGTTTTGTGATTCTGTGAAACACTGTGAAAAGGATGGACATTATTATAATTCGTTCACACAAGGCTGCAGTGAATAGCCTGTCTCTGACTCTGCGATGGTAGCCTTGCAGGCTGCTACGGGCAACCCAAAACTAGCTGTAGCTAGTGAAAAATGTGTGCTTTCATGTTTAGGCTGTCTACACTGAGCCTTTTGGTGTTGGATATATGCGGTAAATGACCTGCAGTGAGAGCCACCTCCCACTTCTGGCAGCGATCAGTACATTCTGGAGATGTGGACAGATACACAGGAGAACCTGTGTGCTCCCATGTTTCTCATTCTGGCTCTTCTGCTGTTTTTTTCTGTAGCTTCTTTTAAGCCCCTTTGTTTCCAGCTTCCGGATGGGGATAATAATGCTTTCTCATCCTGTAAGACTGTGAATGAATTGAGGAAAGTTTGCGAAACACTTGGACATTACTGATGAGCATCCTTGAGAAAAGCTGCAAGGATATACATATCTTCCACTCGCTATAGGGCTTAGGCAGTCTGAAATTTTAATGACATTTAGGGTAGTTAAATGCTGAATGGGGCAACACAAGAAATGAAAATGCACACCTGATATTTCTGAGTAGTTTGGTTGTGCTCTGCGTAAGACAGATCACCTTTTGCAAAGCATTGAAGTAGGATCATCCAGTTAGTCCCTGCATCAAAATCAGTACAAGCAAATGATCTTGTTCATGTGTAAATTTTGTAACATCATAATTTTTAATGTAGTGGGGTTAATTTCTTTAACATAGTTTTAATTTTTTTTCCTTTCTAAAAGGTTTTAGGAATCTCTGAAGGCACTGCAAAATTTCAGCTTTAAATAATAGTACTACTTCCACAGTGGCATTTCTGCCACCTCATCCCACACTTTATCACAGTACTAATAGCTGCACGACTGAACACTAGTGTTGGTTGTATCTGCTGCACAATATTTTAAACCAATAATGTTGGATAGCAGTGCTCTATATAGGATAGCACGGTGTAGCTGCAGAGGTGCAGTTGCAGTCTGTTTCTCAAATGAAAAAATAATGACAGTTTCAGAAGACAACATTCTGATCTCAGGGGCAGAGATGTCTCTCAAGAATAATTTAGCTGTTTTTCACTGAATATTCCAATTACCACCAAACTTTAGCTGAAATAAAAGGTTCTTTTTTGACAGTGCTTAAATTTACAGTAGTTTACACTGTTTAACTTCTAAGAGTTTTTGCTAACATCATAGCCTATGTCTATGGAATAAAGTATGAAAAATTGTGAAGTTTCTCTACTGTCTTCATTTTAATTTTATCAAAATGAAAATACTTGCATAGATGTTAGTGGTCAATTGTCATTTCTAATTCAGAGAAAAGTTAATGTTTGCAGTAAAGATGATAATTTTTGTTAGTATTTTCAATATTTTTTGCTTTATATACCTGTAATATATACATATAGTATTTGTCATTTATTTTATTCATAAAGTAGTGTCAAATGAAAGTGGGTTGGTCTGAGTGACAAGGAGAGTGGGTTCTTCTGAGTGAGTTTTTTGAGTTCAAGGTTTGGTTTTTTGAGTTCAGGGTTTGGTTTTTTGAGTTCAGAGTTTGGTTCTTTTGGCCCGTGGGCACCATGTGCTCAGATATATGCTCTGTGTGGCATGCCCTGCGTGAGGCTGGCTCACATCCCAAACTGAAGTGTAATGCTGGTTACACTGCTACCCCCGATCCTGACTGTGAAATTTCACTTCGAAATTTGGAGTATCACAGTTTAGCTCTTAGATGTTCTAGTCAGTTTCAGGGCACAGAGGATGGGAGAATGGAATTGACAGCCCAAATGTTAAAAAATATAGAAGGAGAAAGAATTAAAAAGGGTGCAGTTGGAAGACAGAATAGGAAAGTGGTTTGAACCTTGTTGCAGAGAAAACAGGCCTTCCACAAGAGAGTAGGACACTGCATAGACTTCACATAAATGGTGGATACACTTGGCATATTGTGACCCTTGAAGCAAAGAATCTACTTACATAGAAGTTTTCCCTTGAACTTACAATTAAAGCTCACATGAAGCGAAAAATCACCATGGGACTGAATGTAGGATTTTGGCAGGGAGATGTAAATGGGGCAAGTTCTAAATTTCTAACTTCAAATACAACATTTGAATGTTGCAAACTTAAGAGAGTACTGTTTGGCATTAATTCTTTTCCAGGATATTTCTAGAAATAATTGTAGGCCACTATGGGACTACAAGGTGTTGAAATTCTACTGGACTATTGTTGAATTTAGGTTGAGTAATTTAAATGGGAAAAGGAAAGATGCAAAGAAGTGTTTGAAAAATGCCTTTTTCTCATCCATGTAAAAATAATAGTAATTAAAAAAACCTCAAACCCCAACATGACCTAACAGATGCTTTCAACATTAAAAATATGTTAAGCGAAGATATTTATTTTAGATTAGTTGGTTTATTGAAACAACATGTATAAATGAAATGTGTTCTTCACTGAAAAAATGCAGCTTAGGAAGATTTATGGGGATGATATACTGATTAAATTGATTCCATATTTTTCTGTGATCAGTACCAGCAGAAGATAAGGTGAATAAGGATGTTGCAAGGCATTAAGGAGAGAAACTGAAATCAGGATTTCTGTCACAAACCTGCAGTATCAAACAATATAATTTAATTGAAATTACTGTACTGAGTAAAAACTTACTGCTGCCCCAGTGCTATTGCCCCCAGTGCTGCTGCCATTGATTCAGAAAAAGAAGAGAAACCTCAGTTTATAATTTTACATGAGAGTGCAATGAGTCACATCTGCTTTATTAAAGACATTGACACAGAATCCTCCACCTCCCCCCAGACCAACACATGATTTGGAAAGGCCGAGCTCTGCTATGCTTGATTTCATCCTAACATGAGTGCTGGAGCCTACATTAGCAGTGGTAGTTGCCATAAGCCCTGTGTTGCTCTGTCTTACTTTGGGGCCAAGTATCTGGTTCCTTGTGGATGCTGTTACTAGGGTGTATTATTTTTGGATTTTTGCATAAGAACTAGGCTACCAAAAGAAGGCATATTTTTTATTTCTGTAGTTCATGAACTCACAACAGCCCTGCAGATGTTCGATATTCATTACCTTTGCCAAAATACTAGAAGTTGTGAGCGCTTTTACGGCACAGTACTTTTCAAATTGTACCTGGGGTAAACTTGTTAAGTCAATATATCATGCCTATTTTTCTGTATCAATTTCTTCTCAAGTTGATTTAGAACCGTATGAAAGTAATAATTTCTTGAATGTTCTGCTTAATTCTCCTGCAATGCACATCTCTGAAGTCTTGCTTAAGTAAATATGAGGACAGTGTGTACACACACAATTTCTTCTGTGGTGTTCTTTATTTTAGTAAAGTTTTTTGCTGCTTTGAAGTGGTTTTAGATGGCACATGGGCTTTACATTTCCAGCCACCATTTAGAATGTAATGGTTGAATTTTCATTTTTTTCTGTGTATTTCCATAGAGAACATTTAGTGGTTGATGTCTTGAGAAGTGGCTTATGGTATGCCACAAGGCCTGATAGGGAATGTGGACATGCAAAGCAAGACATTATCAATATTCAAATAGTTAATTCCTTCTTATTTAACGGCATTACTGAACAATTACAGAAGAGTCTGTGTTTTCTGCATGTGCATTAGCAGTGAACTGGTTGTGTAAAATATCTCAGGACTCGGGTCAGCTGATGTCCCAGTCCTTGTTTAGCAGTTGCCTCCTGAATTTAAGGGCATAAGCCCTCGCTTTATTGTGGAATGGACTGTATTTGTCACTAATATTCTTTGAAATAATGAAGTGAGCTTCAAATCATCTTGACATGAACTAACACAGCATTTTATGTCTCTCAGTGTTCCAAGCGACCATGACTTGATCCATATAAGTCTTTGATTCAGTCTCAAATCTAGGTTTAATGGAGGATTTACAGGAATGCTGAACAGCACTTGTACTTTTACATGATTGATGCAGTGTTCTATATATATTTTACAGTTCTGCATTATAAATTATTTGATGTTTAAGTATAAAAAACAGATGAAAACCAATAGCTTTAGTATTATGTATGCAGAGAAGATGGATATATATACACATATGTACTCTCTACTTGTGATTGTTGAATCTCTACATATTAAAATGTATTATTCATTTCTGCCAACAGTCATGAGTCAGTGGAAAATAATGGGCGCAATCATTTGAAAAATGCGCATTCGCAATTTGCTTGTATTCATCTCAAAGTTCAGACTGCAGATGTGTAACCATTCATTTTACTGGTCTCAGTGATGCGTGTAAGCCTCCTGAGGATTCACATTTGTGAACTTCCTGCATTGGCATTGGTAGAACAGATAGGTAACATGAAGTAAAATTTATTTCTGCCATAGAATTTACTGACATAAGAGGTAGTTATGAAAAAGAATCAACACTCAACCTGATTTTGTTAGTTCAGCTGCTGAATTTTCACTAGTAAAGTAATAAATTCAATTTGCAGTGGACTTTTCGTAGTAATTGCAAACATTGTATGTACATTTTCTCTAGGGAGTCGCACTTTGGAATAGCAGCGGGGTTTTTTTCCTGGAATTTTGCAGGAAGTAGATAAAAAAGATGAGTGTCTTTTAAGATTAGTTTAAGAAAGCTTTACTGGTCAGATTTCACACGTCTAAAATGACTGAAGAACAGAATTGTTAAATTCCTGATGTTTCTACTCAATCATAATTTTCCGTGGAAAATTATGTCATACACGATCTCCAGATCTATATGTGAATGTATTATTTTAACCTGGGTTTGGTGTTAGCATTGAATTACCAGTACTCAAAGCAAATGTGTTTGAAGACTC
Organism: Oriolus oriolus; assembly: GCA_013400235.1. Taxonomy (NCBI): domain Eukaryota; kingdom Metazoa; phylum Chordata; class Aves; order Passeriformes; family Corvidae; genus Oriolus; species Oriolus oriolus. The sequence goes on along the minus strand of VXBT01005666.1, from coordinate 6,819 downwards.
TTTGGCTAGTTCTGCTTAAGAAAATATTTTTAAAGCTCAGAGGAAGTACAATGAACTAGTTACTAGCTGCACAATTTAAACTTGAGCCTTTATACATTCTGTGCTACAGAATATATCAATGGCAGTTTTCCCACTGTTGTGCATGTTCTGTTTTCCAGATTCTGCTTCTGGTGTAATTTAACATTATTCATAGCTTGATAGGATATGTAATTTTTTTTCCCTTTGGTTCAGTTGTTTCAGTTTTGGTTTAGTCCACTCACTGATATGATATCCTTTATGTTTTTTTACCATTCAAAAGCAAAGGAAAAAGCCCTGTTGTAGACCCTGACAGAACTGCTTTTTACATGTTGCTGAGATCTTGCAGTTTCAGAGGTTGTGTTGATTATTGGGATAGTGCAGTGTGATAAATCATAAATTCAATCTTACTAGAAGCTCCATAAGAAAATGTTGCACTATCAATCCATTGCTGTAATTTTGGCTCTTGAAAGAGTTTGGAATCCAAATTTAAGAAAAAAAAAAAAAAGAAAGAAAGAAAAAGAAAAGGGCTTTTTTTCTTATTTTATGAATATTTTAAAACATGTTAGGACTGATGGCTGTGATGAGGAAGAAAGAAAACTCATGTTTTAAAGATAGGTATAGTGTAATATAATGTTCCCTAAGTGTATTTTAGATCTCTAACTGCAATATCAAAAATACAAGTTTCACCAGGACCAGCAGAAATAAATACTCTTTTCCCATAAATGGGGTGGTTTAAACCAATGAAGATGCTTGAAAAATTACAGTACTCAGAAGATCTTTTTAAAATATTTACAGATTACGATTTTTCTAGACATGGACCTGCAGAATTGCAACATAATAAATAAGCTGCTTTGAGGGAGATTGCTTCCATAAAATTGAGAAAGTGAAAAAATCTCCAGTGCTGATATTTACATCACTCTGATTCTGAAGGAAGTAATTATCTTTCTTGCTTTGTAAACTAGATTCAGTGTACATTAAAAAAGAGATAGTTATAATTGTTTTGCATCCATCACTCAAACCCTGTGGTGTACTTTAAGGCGCCCTCTCCTGAGTGACAGAGGTGGTGGTTTGGAGTCAGTACAGCTGGTCCTAGAACTGCTACATCATTCATTGGTGAAAATGGAAGCGTAATCAGTGCTTGCTCTTTTCTACACTCAAAGGGAGCTTTTCAAATATCTGAATTGAAAAGTACATATATGTCACAGCTTCCAGGGGTTAAAGTACCTTCACCTAAGTTCGTTTTTGGAGACTGACTGATGTGGCAACTTTGGATTTCAGGTGGGTGGGTGAATCTGTTACATTAAGAGCAAATCCTGCCTTCTTCTTGAGTTTAAATCTGAATTTTAGGTTCTGTGGTAGATTAGGTAGAGTTGGATATTCTGTAGAATTGCCTCTTATATTCAGTCCTGGTTTCTATATGGACGCAAGTATACAACAGTATATTTTCTGTCCTAGTGAGACTGCCAGCTGGTTCTGAAAGATCTTACTTAGGCCTGGCTTTCCTTAAGGAAAGAGCCACTCTCCTCAGCGTTAAAGGATTAAGCATTCCATGCTTAAAAGGTCCTGCTAGGTCTTTAAAGAATTTGTACAAGTCTTAACTAACTTGCAGGCAAAAGGAAAGTTGCCATGAGCTTGCAGGGAAGAATGTAACTTCATAAGTATCTTGGTGATGGGCTCTTTGAATCTATCAGTTAAGGGAGAGATTAGTGTCTTTATCACCTACAGTTCTACAGATGTGCCTGATCTCTTGTAGAAGCTCTTTCATAAGCCGCTTAGTAGTTTCTTTGTATGACTCTCCAGTGCTTTATGACTCTGCATGCAGTTCTGCAAATCCTCAAAGAATGTACTGCTGCGAAACTCAGTTGCTGATCTGCCCTCTGCACTTGTGACTGTGCTGGATTTGTGAGTGAACAGCCGAAGAGGGTGAAATTCTTCATTAATGGTCAGAACTTTGAGAACTTGGCTCTGAGGACTGGAAACTGTTGGATCCAGGATTTCAGACTGATTGAGAATTCCCTTGCCCTATTTATTCTGCCTTTTCTAAATTCAGTATTGGGTTTAAGGCAATGAAGTTATAAAATTTGTGTGTCTGAATAAATGCCTGGTCAAGGCAGTATCTGTACTATAGCCTATGTAAGGTGTTACTATATCACAACTATTCATCAAAAGGAACTGATGGTGACATGAGGGACATTGATATTTTACATGAGCCTGAATCACCAGCTCACGGAGGACTCTGACAGCTGCAGACAATACACTCTTTTCTTTGCTCAGAATGGTTCTACTGGAACTGTAAGACATCATCCCTTAAGAGTATTTGTGAGAGTAACAACTGACTTTTGAATAGCAAGAATATATTTTTTCACGGACAGATTTGCTAGATAACAAGCAACCTAAGATCATATTAATCAGTAGCAGCTAACTGCTTAACTGATATAGCAATCCAAAGTTCCTTTTCAGACTGTATGGCTATGATAAATATCAGTGAATCATCTGTGTAATTGAAAGACCATATGAACATCCTGGACCACATAAGGTTCATAATTTTGTCAGTATTCCAGAATTCAACTTCTGGGATTGGCAACGCTTTCTTCTGTGTAGTAGGATATACAAAACAGGAAATCCTCGTTCCTCCTTGCTCACCAGACGTAATGCCCCTTTACCTTGCAACAAGTGAATGGAAAAGATTGGAGCTTGTTTGAAAGGAATAATCTCTTAAACAGTTGCAACTGGCTCTTATTTGCTCTAAGTAGTATTAAAGCTGTCTTCTCTTCCTGAAACTGGGAGAGATCCTAACTGGAGTGTTGTTGCTTGTTTCAGTGTGTATGTGTGTGGAAAAGAGGCAGTAAAAAAGTACTCCTTTGTTGGAAAAAAATTGGAATAACTGTCTTAGAACACTGCCTAGCCAACTGTGTTTATTCCCAGTGAAGTGACTACACTTGTAACTTGGTGACATGCCAAGACTGATGATTTGCTTTATAGATGCTGAAAATTATGTTAATAAAACTACAGATTGTAGTACTACTATCCACAAGCACAAGTTTTCCTATGACAATATTGTTTACTGGGAAACTAAACATTCTAACATTGATACTAAATTGCTTGCATAGATTTTAAACCAAGTCTAGCCAATCAGTGTTTCTGCTTACTTCTCGGCTGCGGACAACTAAATACTTCCTCATGATGCTAAGCTGCTGTTTGCCAAATATTGTCAGTTTGGGGGTGTTTTTTCCCTTATTCCCCATTTTAAATTTTATTCTTTTACATCCTCCTAGAAATAGGAGTAGAAATGTTGGTTGGTATGATTTTTGAGTGAAAAAACAAGAGATTGTGGTATTTGGCCCTACATTCTTTCAAATCCCTGTCAATAGGTTGTGCTAAATGTAACAGCTGTTCCTGGTGGGCCCAAGTGTCATCACTAGGGAAGTTTGTGAGTGTGGTTCAGATCATCACAGTGGAGGTGGAAGAGTTGAGGGGGTCTGGAAATGAATATGATAGCTCAGAAGTGAAAATTCAGTTCTTCTCTTTGTGTGATAGGCAGTTTGGGCATACAGCTTATATATTTTAAATTGCAGTCCTTCTCAGAGGTCATCCTAAGTGAAATGTTTGTATTGTTTCACTTGTGAAGGCTAGCAGCTAGAAATCAGAATGGGGTGTTAGTTAATAGTAACCAGAGATCTGAATCACCTGGTTTTGGCAAGCTTTTGGCATGCTTTTCTTGTTGCTGTGAACAGAAATGTAGTTGGTGTGGAGCAAAAAGGAGACTGCCACAGAGTAAAAAGCTTACTTTCAAATCAGTCAACAAGTAAATGTATCTCTGTTGTTCCCTACCAGTTTACTGCCAGGGCCTATCTGATCATCTCTAGCTAATCAGCATCCTAATTTGCTCTGTCTTGCTGTCTAAATGGTTTGGTAGGTTTGCAAATGACTACACCTTTAGTGAAGTTTGAGTAGAACATAGAAAATAAAGCATAGAATATGTAAAAAGAAAATAAAATGTGTTTAAACAGTTGTGATAGGCTCATCCTTATAACTTCTTGAGGAGTTTTGGGTACATTTGAAACTTTGAGGTCATTGCCCCAATTTTCCTTTAGTTTGAGGCTGAATTTTGTTCGTTCAGCTTCATATGCCTGAAAAAGAGGCTCTGATTAAACTGTTTCAGTAAGCTGCAAACATTTCCTGTTATCCAGCTCTGATTTTTCCTACTGTTGTCACCCATGTCCATGTATTCTGATGTTTTTCCAGACAACAAGGCTGCTTTTTGGCTCCTTCATTTCCTTTCCATGTGTCCTTAATTAACAGTGACACCCACAGAAGTCCTTTAGGCAGAGCACTTAAAACCTTGGGCTTTAAGAGAGTCACATGTAACACAGAGAAGGGAAGTCTGAAGAGTTTCTGGAGAGTAGAGTCCTGGATGGAAAGTAACAGAAGTGCAAATGAAAAGTTTTCTGTTTATTTTAGTAATTTATAGTGTGGAGTCAAAACCAAGAGATAGATTTAAACTTTAGTGGTAGAACATTTGTGGTCTGGTTTCCAACTGTAGTAGCAAGTCATTGTGGCCAGCTAACATCCAAAAAGTTAAAAATACTATTGCAATATTTTTGCATGTGGTAAAGGAAAGCGCAGTCATTTAAAAATTAATCTTACCATCTGTGATATTTCAACATGGAGAATATTGGGTATAAGTTTCTGTATGTTCACTAAAGGTCTGACCTTCTTCTCTCCCTCTCCTGCATTTTCTGCAGCTATTTGTACAAATACAGCGTAAGTATGAGCAAAATGCTGGTAAATCAGAATAGAGGAGTTCTAAATCCACTTTTTACAGATTTAGTAAATTACACGGGGCAGAAGAGTACCTCCCCCTTTCTTATCCGTGCTGTCTTTTGAACACATAATTTCAAGTTGCACAAATTGTAAAGGCCAGTTTTGTTCCAGTGAGTAGAAGAAAATAAGGCATGGTTGTTCATCTGTCTGGTAAACAATTCTGGAAAAAACAGCAGTTGAGAAAGAAGATGAGGCATGAGACAACATTCACAGTAGTCCTGGCGGACTTCTCATTGCTGCTGATTCTGGTTTTGATAAAAAATAGATAATTACAGTAGGTGATACTGGATCACAGAGCCTTTCAGAAAGACTAATTGCTAGATTTCTGATTTGGAATATCCAAGAACTATATTTAGAATAAAAAGTTCAAGATATTTCTTGCATTTTTCTCTGGTCGCATTCAGAATGTTTCCATGTCTAATGTGGTCTCATTTTCTTTAACTGAATTGCTTTGTTTGATGCAAGAGGGCAAATGCTCAGTTAAGAAGTAGTAAAGCAAAAGCAGCTGAGAAAAACATGCGGTCCATTTTAGATTGTAAAGAGTGATCTATATTTTTCAAATGGTGAAGTTTTTTAAAATTTTCATAAATATTAGTGTTCCCCATCCAGAAATTTGTGACTCTTATATGTCCCTAATGGCTTATAGATATTTAGCTGAATGACAGTTAGTAAGGGAGGTGTGTTGATCTGTTTGTGGTTTTTTTGACGTATCAGTCAATACTAATAAAAAAAAAAAAAGAAAAAACTGAGATCAATTTCAAAACCTCTTAGCAACCATATAAAAAATAACTACTGTATTGATTTTCAAAACCTCTTAGCAACCACATAAAAATAACAACTGTATTGATTTCTCTGATAATTGCCCTGGAAGAATGGTAGGAGCTTAGTGGTACAAACGTAATGAAATGCATTTATCAATAGGCTATGTGTTGGATGAGCTGCAATAGAAGCCTACAGCAAGATGCTGTCAATAGGGGGTCTAGCTGTAAACTTTCATAGCCTCTTTTACAGATTCATGGTAGTGCAGAAATCATGAAAATAGGAGAGAAAACAAATATTACGGAATACCTGTTGCAAGAGGTAGACTTTTGGAAGGAAAAGCAAGAGTAATGTCCTCTTCATTAATCTCACAAGTTCCTTAAAAGGATGTGAAGCACAGTCTGCCATACATATGTTGTAGATTTTATGTAAGAGACTTTGTGAGAAATATTTTCAGAGCCTGCTGGGATATAGTCAGGATTATGGCAATTTCCCATAAGAACATGTGCTTACCAGCTCCAGCTTCCTTCTGAAACGCTATTAAAGAATTGCTTTCATGAAGGGTTGGGTTTTTTTCTGTTTGAACAGGCAGAACAAACAGGATATCTTGGTCATAATGAGCAGCATAATGAAATGATAAGTGCAGCCTAATTGCAGCTTGTTTATGTCATGATTATGCAACCAATTATTTTGATAGGTATTTCTGTTTCTACATACACTGAAAAGCCTTTAAACACCATTTTCTCTTTTTTGTTCTTATCTCTGTTAAAGATGTCAATATATAAAAAGGACACTAGAGTGAAAAAGCACTGAAACCCTGCCAACCTGGAAAAATGCATGTAAAATGCAAAATTAGTCTTCATCTCTGCCTTGGATTTAGTTCTCAGTGTTGGATATCTTACATTCCTAGCATTATGATGTCCTGTTACTGAGTTTCACACACATTTACAAACTATCAAAATAATAGACAATAAATACTTAGGGAAAGAAGTCATAGTTAATATAAAAGCCACCAATACTAGTCTATACATCACTTCAGAGACCTGCTTGAAATAATCCCATAGGTACAGCCCTGGAAAGAAAAGTTGGAAAGCACTTGTTGATCATAGAATCGTAGAAAGGCCTGGGTTGGGAGGGACCTCAAGGATCATGGACCCTGATGGGATCCACCCCAGAATAATGAGGGAACTGGCAGAAGAACTTGCCAAACCACTCTCA
>VXBT01005661.1:4477-32014 GCA_013400235.1 Oriolus oriolus | reverse complement strand
CCTCACCACAGCCTCCTTTCAGAGAGCTGCAAAAAGCGATGACGTCCCCCCTTAGCCTCCTCGAGGCTAAACCACCCCAGCTCCCTCAGGTGTCCCTCATGAGAGATGTTCTTTAGTCCTTTCAGGAGCCTCGTTGCCCTTCACTGGACACGCTCCAGCCCCTCAATGTCCTTTTTAAAGTGAGGGGCCTGGAACTGAACGCAGACTGGAGCTGTGGCCTCCCCAGTGCCCAGTACAGGGGTACGGTCACTGCCCGGGTCCTGCTGGCCGTGCTGCTCTTGTCACAGGCCAGGATGCCACTGGCCCTCTTGGCCACCTGGGCACACTGCTGGCTCATGTGCAGCTGGCTGTCGACCAGCACCCCTGACATGCATTGTTATTTCTCAGTGTGCATTGGTCAGCGCAGGCAAATTTTTTAGGAGTTTTGTGGATATAGAGAGGAGCCTGGTGTTAGAGACTCCCAGTCTGGGAGGGCCATGTTTTCATCAAGATAAATGTACGTGCTATCAGTCTCAAACTGCCTAAAGCTTGCACAGTACTCCTGCGTTGGTATTGCCTGTGTTCTGTGCTGTTCCTATAGCATGTTGTTGTGGTCGTTTCCTTTTGTCTGTTGTTGCTCTTTCACTCTTTAGCATTCGCCTTTGTATAAACTTTATTTTCATCTCCTAATTTTACTTAAATAGAAAGCACTAAACTCTTCTTATCCTTTCTTTTATATCAAATGATCTTTAAGATGGTCACATGCTGAAGGATATGACCCTAGGATACTGTGGAGCAGATGGGAAAGTTTCTGACGTGAAATTGATTAAAGCTCTGAGCAGCTTGCCACGGTTTCATAGCTGACCCTGCTTTTGAGCAGGAGAATACATAGTTCCTGAGCTCTCTTATAGCCGCAATTATTCTATGATTATGTGATTCTGTGAAACTGTTTGGAGTTTTTTTCCTGTTTGTATGTGTGTTCTATAGAGGTTTCATTTTTCCCAGCCAGATTAGCTCAGCCTTGACACTGGGAAGCATTTCTGCTGAAAGAGCAGTCAAACCCTGGAACAGGCTTGTAGAGAGCTGGTTGATGCCCCAAGCTGTCAGTGTTTAAGAGGCATTTGGGCAATGCATTTAATACTGGGCTTTGATTTTTGGCGAGCCCTGAAGTGGTCAGGCAGTTGAACTAGATGACTGTTGTAGGTCCTTTCCAACTGAAATATTCTATTCTATGTTGAAAGAAAAAAAGAGAAAAAAAGAAATTAACATTAAACTCTACATGAGGGCAAGGAAATCATGCCTTAAACTAACTACAGTCTGTCAAGGACAGACTGTTAGTTTCTGTGAGCATATTTATGTTGGGCTAAATGTCTGTTATGTCTACCCTCTAGTAACATTTTCTCTAGGAAGTTATGAAGACTGCACAATTACATGAATTGTAAAAGCAAGCTTCCTAAATGCCTCAGCAATGAGAATCATTACACAGTCATGACTTAGAATTATGACATTCTTAAGTAAAACTAAAAAACTCATTCAGAACTAAAACATACCTTTTTTTCAGCTGTGACTGTCCTCCCCTTTTAACTCCTTATGTAAGGCCTTAGCATTCCCAGTGATGGTTTCTCACTATCTGTGTTTGGGTTTTTGTGAAGGGTCAGACTGTCCTATGGCTGCCGCTTCAATCCAAGGCCTTGGTCATGGAGAAAAACAGCCAAAGTGGTTTTTTTTTTTCTGTGACAGCAAGATTCTGGTGCTGCTGATGCTTGCAGAAAGCACAGGGCTGTAATGCTGTGAGAAAGGAGCTGGGGAGGGTTTCAGCCACTCATGTTTCAACCTTGGAGGGGAGAAAGGAAGGAAGCACATGGATTACAGATGTAGTGGACTTTTAGTAGGACCATCTGTGAAAAAACATCCATGAAGAGGGATGACTCTGATAAGACCTTTTAGTAAATAAAATGGAGAGGCACATTTGGATTTTGCCACCCGTGCTGTTTTGCAGCTGTGTTAACAGTGTGGGACGATACTACATAGCTAATATATCTGAGAGACAGGGTACTGCAAGGCAAAATCGAGCTACACTCATATCTTTTGAAGGACATTTTTGCAAGGGGGGTCTAGCCTTGAGCAGTACAGCTGCTGAGAAGTGTGGGTTCTGAAATCCTTCCTTGGTTTTAGGTGTTTGAGGAATTTCTGTTCTGGATATCAGTTGTCAACCAGTTATGGAAGTCAGCTTGTAATGCTTGTCCTTTGAAGCTGCAAGGCAATGCTGGGTTAACACTGGATTTGATGATCTTGGAGATGTTAATGATCCCATGTTTCTTCTTCTTCAGGACTGTCCAAACGTATTAATGGGGAAAGGGAAGCTCACCACCCCCACCACCTACTCCTCCAAGTTACTTGGGTATTAACTCCGAATGGCTGTGGGCTCAGTGTTACCTTCCGTACATAGAATCTGGTTCCTCGTTCTCTGCTCCTAAGCTCCTCCCTTTCACACAACTTTAAATCTTACTTTTAACTGAAGGAGCCTAAATTCTTTCAGAAAGTACATCAGTTCTCCACTGTTAGTTGGATTGTGTATGTTTTGAGGGCAGCTCACATCTTTGACAGGTCATGCTTGCTGTTATAGCCTCTATCCTTACTTGTATGTCAGTCTGGACTAATTTGAGTTTATGCTGCATTCCCAGGAGTTGCCAGGAGCCATACATGCTTTGCTGAATGCAGAAGCCCTTAGCTAGTGAAGCATCCTTCCCTTTAAGTCATGTACCAATCAGTTGCAGTCTCGTAGAGTGCTCTTTAGGTGACTCTCTGGTTGTTTTTGTTTCTGGTTTTGGGTGTTTTTTCACCAACTGAAACAAAGACTTCAAGTTAAGCATCTCTCTGCCTGGTGCTATCCTTGCTAAAAGGACACTTAGCTGTGACTGAGTGAAAGGGAAAGGAGTGCCAGCATCCAACAAGACACCAGCCTGTTGTACTGTGCAGAGTTCAACTGCTGCAGCTGCAAGAACTGGGAAGCATACCTGCAAAATGCATGGGATCAAGAAATCAACAGAACACATGCAGGCTGGTTGAATGCAACTCTGGCTTTCAGCTACATCAAGCACTGTATGCTTCTGTTGTTTGCTAGTGTGGCAGCTTTTGTGTTCATACATGTCATCTGTTCTCGTGTAAAGCTTTGAGGGGTTTGACAGAAAAGTCAGAGTCGCATGTGTAGCATGAATCACTCAGTCTGGATTCTTCTCATGTTTTACAGTGTGGAAACATAAGGATTTGAAATTTTGATTTGAAACACTTGTAATTTGAAAGTGTTAATATTTTTGGTTTATGAAAAATATTTACAGATCTTACTTTGAAATCAGAAAAGTTTGTGGAATTCAGCCTTTATTTATGACCTTGAAAATTTCGGAAGAATTAATTTTTGTTAAACCTTGTATTTAATTGAAAGTTTTTATGCAAGGGGAAGTATGTCCTGGAAGACTTTAAATAAAGATTTCTTAGGGCTGACTGCTACTATGATATCTGCACCTTGACAGATTTTCATTAATTTAGCCAACATTTAATGTATAGACCAAGATACTTAGTTCTGGTGGTGGTCTTAAATTTTAGCTCTGCTAGCAACAGCATAAAACACTGTGAACAGAAGCTGCATATCATGTCCCTAACCCTGAAAAACAGTCTCTCCCCAGCCATGTGCTATTATAGTAAGCAGTCATTTGACTTGTAAGAATTACTGTAGTAGTACCTTTTTTCCCTGGATGTCAGAAGTAAAATACCTCAGTGTTAACCTCTTTGCTCACATTCAGGACTCCAGCATTAAGTCAAGAAACGGTAATTATGCAAATGTTTTAAAGCCAGTATAAGCAAATAGAAATGTGCTTTTAAGTGTGAGAGGGTGAAAAGCCATTAGAGGCTTATAGCCATTTTTATGCTGCAAAAGTTTTGCTCTCATACCTGGGGTGTTTTAGTGCTGCATTTGAAATATGTGACTTTTTAAATTAAAATAATTAATTTGTCTGTCCTTGTGGGGCCTTCCTTTGTTGACGGTTGTGTTGTGGGTCTCCATATGGTACCATAAATAGCTCTCACAACTGACATAAATCTAGTAAGGTCCCTTGAGTTTTAATTATTGCTATTGCTGCTGTGCATATGGACACAATGAACTGACTTGCTTTTTTCTACAGGATGTTTATAAAGTATATGTGTCAGCTGTAAATGGATGTAAGAGTTTATGATGAGTATAAGAGCTGATGATTGTGGAACAACTGTTTTTTCTTTCCTTTAAGTGCCTGCTTGGGCATCATTCCTGCATGTGCATATTCAAGTGAAAGCAGTTCCTCTCTGGCATTAGACACTCGCTTCAATGGCAGCAGCAGCAGCACAACAAGCAGCTTCCCCATGCAGAATGAAAGATAGTGTCAGAGCTTTACTATGCAAATTTGTTCTTCCTTGGAGTCCTCAAAGGCCATGATGATACTTTTTTACCTGGAAGAGATCATACATTCAAGACATTAGCAAATATGAATAGAAAACACTTTGCTTTCGTGTAGTTCAGTTCATATGAAGGTTCTTCGTGGCTTTCTGCAGCTGTTCACGGTTCATGTGTATCTAATGCTCTGAAGATGAAGCTGTGAGCCAAACTGAAGCCATTGAGTTGTTTCCATTTTTGTAACTGCAGTTAGGACCTGTTACCTCTGTTTTGGCTTTTAAAGTACCATGTTTTGCCTTTCTCTGTTTTTTTCTAAATTGAGAAGTACTTCTCTCCTCTGGGTAGGATCTTCTGTCGCTGGGATAAAGTGTAACCCCTGTTTTTACTTGTAGGTGAGTAGTGATGGAGGAGATGTTTGAATTTGCATCTGCAGGAGAATATTTGTAACAAAATAAGATGACAGAATATACATTAGATTGGACAGTGAGTGACTGAATGGCTGAGCACAGAGGGTTGTGATCAGTCGCAAAAGCCAACCCAGCTGAGGGCTAGTCAGCAGTGTTGAGCCCAAAGGGTGGAAACTGGGGCCGGTACTACTGAAGTGAGTGCTCTGCACAGTAGATCCTGGTGCACTCTCAGCAAGTTCATAGGCAATGCCAAACTGGGAGGAACGGCTGATGAACTAAATATTGCCATTCAGAAGGACCTGGACAGGCTGCAGAGATGCACTGAGAGGAATCTCTCTCCTGAAGTTCCACAATGGGGAATGCGAAGTCCTGCCTGTACAGGGAGATTACCCTAGTGCACAACAGGGAACAGCTTGGTGGAAAGCAGCTCTGCACAGAAAAACCTGGGGATCCTGGTGGGCATCAAGCTGCCTGTGAGACAGCGAAATGCTGTTGTGGCAAAGAAGACTAGTGGTGTCCTGGGCTGGATTGGGCAGAGACAGACTTGCCAGCAGGTCAAGGGATGTGATCCTTCCCACACCTGGAGAGATGTGAAAGCTGTGGCTGTTGAGCCTGGAGAAGAGAAGGCTCAGTAGGAATCTCCTGCATTGCTATGAATTGCTGATGGGAGGGAATGAAGGGTAGGGAGCTGGACCTTTCTCAGTAGCGCTCACTGGCAGGACAAGAGGCTGTGAGCAAAACTGAGAAAATAGGAAATTCCATCTGAACCTGAAAGATGACTTTTTTACTGTTATGGTGGTCAAAAACTGGTGTAGGTTACCTGCAGAGACAGTCAAAAGCAACTGGACATTATATTCAACAGCTTGCTGTAGGTCATAAAATCATAGAATGGTCTGGGTTGGAAGGGATCTTATGGCTCCAGCACCCTTGTTGTGCCACCTGCTTGAGCAGGAGATTGGATTTAGATGGTCTCAAGAGGTCCCTTCCAATCTCAGTGATTGTGTAAAAATGCTGACCAGTGATGGAGCAGAAAGAAAAAGGATTTTTTCTCTTGACAGTCAAGTACTATGTATTGTCCACTATCAGATATGTGGCACAGAATTTTGTGGTTATGGTTCAGATCATGGCAGTGTTTTAGACTGTATGTAGAGGAATTATTCTTATCTGCTCATTTGGCAGGATTTTCTGAATATTGGATTATTCAGTCAAAAATACACTATACATATAATAGAAACCAGATCAAGATTATAATTACGCATGGTAGAATTTATTAGAACATAAATGTAGAAATTATTATCCTTGTTTTGCATATTTATTATAATGTTCCTTCTCTTCCTCTTTGTTCTCCGATTTCTGACACTCTTTAGAAAAATACTTGTGATTTTTCTTTTGTTTTTCAAAGTTTTGAATTGGAGGTCTGGATTTTAACTGTAACTTTTGTATAGCTGTAGACAGAATTGTTTCTGTTGCAGCTTCTGTACCAAGGGAGACAACTTAAATGTGAATTTGCTGCTTTTTTTTCTTTTTAATCTTTCTTTACTTTGGCCCTGTAACTTCTTTTCTCCATTTGTTCATCAGCTGAAAAAGGACAAATATACCTCTTGTTTTTCTTAATATAGTTCTATGATATTTGTGCTATAAAGATGTTTTATGTTGAAACAGCTTCTATTTCAGTTACAAAACTGGCTAATTCCTAATTGTCGGTGCCATGTGTTGAACCCAGTTGAAAAGTTTTCTTTATATGAAATACCTGTGTGTGCCAATTTTCTTTTTCTCAGAGTAGTTTTTGTCAAAAGAGATGATTTAGATAAAAGCATAAGAAATGGGTTTGATTCATTTATGTGCTGAGCAGAGAGTTAATTAAAAAAAAAAGCACTCAATTCTGTGTTTGTATGGAAAAAACAAATGACACTCAGAGTGCTTTCTGGAACTAAAACCCTCTTATCTGTGTTTTTGTGATTAGTACAAAGCTAGGACAAAATACTCTTCCTCTTCATAATTTATAAATTATTTTGGTCTTAGTGCATCTAACACAAAGGTGTCCCAGTCCTCTCTGGAGATTTAGTAATAACTACTTCAGTTATTGGGGATTTTGGGGTTAAAATCTACCTTATGGGATAATGTTATGGTCAAACTAGTAATGCCTGGTGATGTTGTAATTGAAGAATTTAGCTTGCACAGTAATTCTCTTTGGCTCTTGTCCATTCATGGGTGATTATTTCCCTGAACCTCTGAATGGGAACATAATTTGTGCAACAGCTGTTACCTGTTTCTGGTTCAGATTCCAGGTAGCTAACCATGCTGCATCAGCTGAATTTATTTGAAAGGCCACGGTGCTCTTCTTTGCATGTTCGGGAAGACCTTGTTGCTGGATCTCCTGTCAAGCTGGAACAGAACTGAACTCATGTCCCTCACAGTGTTCTTCTCTTCCTCTGTTTTTTTGTCCTGTCCTGCTTTTGTAGTTTGGACCATTTTGATACAAAGAAGTCTGAGTGAGCAGATTGTTATTAACAAGGATTCTTTAGGACATTAAGAATCTGTTACTTGCTTTGTAGGATTGAATGCTTAAAGGAGGGATCTTATTTTTATTTTTCTCTGAAGTAGTAGGCTTACCTATAGTGCTTTCTCCTTAAGTAAAGAATATTTTTGCCTGTATGAACAGGGACAGGGATGGTTCTTTCGTCTGTTGAAAATCCATGTCCAAAGTAGTGTAAGCACAGATTGTAAGGGCATAGGTGAAAGCAAGACATCATTTTATCCACTGCTTCTGCTTGTCCTTTTTTCAGGTATTTTATTACTCTTGCCATTGCTCGATTTCAGGTGGTTTATAAATCTGAAAGTATTATCTGACTTAAAAATGTTCTGGTTTTAGTAGCCAGGAGGAAATATTGTCATATAACTGAAGTCTCTTAAGTGCTTCCATCCTCACTGTACTGGGACAAATATTTTTCATTTATTTGTGCTGCAGAGTAATTCTGGAAATCCTGTGCAGAGTGAATGTTGGCTTAAGATGTTCCTTCCTCTTTCTTTACTGTTCTGAATGTGCTGAGAGCTGAACCTGGTGTAAGACCATGGCACACAGTGGAAGTTGGGCGACTTGCAGATCATGCTTTGCATTCCGGAAAAACCTTTAGTTGCTTGTTCTATTATTACTGACATTTTCAATAGTTGCATATGTTTTATTTCTGTATAACTAGTGCAGAATAAGGAGAGAGAAGACAAAAATTTTTGGGAATAGATTAAGACACCTTGGGGCACTGAAGTCATGAGAGGTTTTGAAAAAACAAACTTCAGTGAGTGGGATTTGCACTGTCATAGGTTCTTTGGCTTGGGTTCCTGTGCCCACTGCAGTTAACTTTGTTTTACTGTTCCAGGTTAACCTGTTTATTCTGCTGTCTATGATCTGTGTTCTGCTGAACTTGACTGGATTAATACTAGGATGCCAAGGCATTCAATTTGTGTCCGGGGTACCCAGATGCAGTTTGGTGAGCACACATACCGATTTACACCAATTTCTTCTCATTATGGCATATTAGCTTGCTGTGCTGAGATCACAAAATGTCCTGATGTAGAGTTGCAAGTAATTTAAGAACTAGCATAAAGGATTTTTGTAGTAATTTAACAAATATAAATGGTTGGAAAAAGCCCAAGTAACGGTGGGTAATGGTGAGCTACCTACAAAATGTTCAGTCTGTTATGATCTGTGGGTGGGATTATTCTTCCTGTTTTGCCTCACCTGGTGAGGACCATTTGTGTTGATACCTTACAGCAGAAGATGTGAGGAAAAAATAAGGTAGATCAAATCATACTAGCTTTTCAGAACACTTCTACTTGAGGAAGAAGCAATCTGTACAAGACAGGGCAGAATGCAAAAGATTTTTCTTCAAGTGGTTGTCACAAGAAATAGAAGAATCACTGTGAACTGGAAATTGTGGAATAATTGAAATTTAAGGATACAGTACAGGGTCGCTTAGTGGTGAAGATGGTTGTGTGTAAAAGCTTGAAGAATCTTGTGGGTTAATGGAAAAATCTTTGAGTATCTATTTTCATTCATTTATTACTTCAGGAAGGCTATTGTTGGTTCCTTGGCATGCCAGCAGGTGTATTGCAGTAAGAGTCCGGGATTATAAACCCTTGACAATCTAGATTCACCCAGTATCACTGTACCAAAGCCACACTGGGAATTAATAATGGTATTCCAGATGAGGTGGTCAAATGTTGCCAGAGTTTCTGAGCTGTCTGTGGTTAGAAGTATAGGGTACAGCAAAAAGACATTCCTGAAATCATTAATTGTTTTGTAGGGTGGTTTCTGTAGGTGGACGATTGTCAACATTGTGACTCTAGAGTTTGACAGCTAAAGCCCCAGTTATTTCTAGATATGGAAACATTGATTTCTACTTTGAAAACTAAGATGGCAAGATTAATTTGAAAGTGAAAGTTACGAACAACAGTGGTATACAGATACGGCTACTAACGATTTGACTGGGTTGAAATGAAGCTGTGAGTTTCATTCCATCCATAGGAATGCAAGATATATTCATGAATCAAAGAAAATGTGTACAGTTCATATAGAGTGGTTTACACAACAGGCCTTACAGAGGCCTTTCTTCTTACAGAGAAATAATTTCTAGGCTGCTATGCATTGGAAGGAGCAGAAAATAAAATTGCTTAGTAATCAGTGTAGCTTTGATTACGACAATAAACTAACAATTGTAAATGTGTTAATGCATTATCCATAATGCTTTCTCTCAAATAAGAAGTGTGTATAATACAGCTTTACAATGCAGGAATCATTGGCACACCAAACTGTTCAATTATGTGATCCTGTATTTCCAGTCTGCTCTGTGGTCATGGGTTTAGTTTAAGATGCAGGTTCTATATTATGCAGGTAAAAATATTGCATAAAACAATTAAAAAGTAGAGTTTTGTTTCTTAAAGATGGATATGGATGAAAACAAGATTTGTTTCTGCTGTGAAGAACTTCATCTTGCTAAATGCACAGAAGTAGAGGCTGCACTGAAGGTGTACCATGTGAAGTCATGCAGTGCTGCTCACCTTCTTCTCAAGGTACCCTGCACACACAACAGTACGACTGCTTATATAAGGTCCGTGCTTGTACAGCAGTGCAGTGCTGAAGTGATTGCTGTGTTTACTGGGAAAAATTCTGTTATTTTTCTGGTCTTCCACACTGGTCAGAAGCTCTTCATGGTTCTGTAACACGTGGGGAGTTTTTTTCATGTCTGGGTTTTGACCAGTGCATTGTTGAGCCAATAAGCAGTTCATGCCCTTCTTTTGTGTTTAGTACAACCAAAACTACAGTTGAATCCAGACAAGATTACAGGGGTAAATATGATGTAAATTTTAGCTAATGATTTGATGCCTTCATTGGTCTTTTGCACTTCTCAGCCTTTCTTGGCTTACAAACTGCTAAAATAAGACTCCCAGTCAACACCATCTTCAAATATAAAAAAGCTTTGACATTTCTTTAATGGTGATCATGTTGAATCTGGATTTCCCACAGAAAAGTTATGAGGAAGGTTATAATTCTTGGATGAATAGATGGATAAAGCACATCTGAGCTGTATTAAACCCTTCTGGATCTCTCTGTCAGGACAATAAATAGTGTAAAACAAGTTTTTGCAAATGACTCCAGTCTTGGAGATTGTGCTGAAGACTTCATCCCATACATTTCTTAGGAGTAATTGCCATGGTCATCCCTGTGTTTTCTCTATTTGTTTTAGTTTTGTTTATTATTAGTATTACTGTTTTGACATTTGCAAATGCCATTATTTAATTTTTTAATTTCAATAATCTTCATGTTCTTCAGAAAGTTCTCTTAGCTCTTAGTGTCCTGAATGCTGTCACCGCTACAGTCTGCTTCTTAGCAGCTGCCCTGCATTACTTACAGATATTTGCATCAAGAAGATCCTGCATAGTAAGTGAGCACAAGGCATTGCCTGCCATAAAGAGTGGTGCAAACAGTATCAATAGATAACACAGTTCAGCAGTATTTATAGCTCAGAAGGATTTTAACAGAAGTTTTGTTTGATTAGGACGAATCTCATATTGAAGACCAAGACTGCATTTTGGATCCTGATGATTTTGTCCCACCCGTCCCACCTCCCTCCTATTTTGCAACTTTTAATTCTTGTACTCCACAAACAAGTCACAGGTAAAACTGTACTCTGTCTTCCTTCCTTTTTCTTTGGCTTTCGAAACACTGCCTAATCTTTTTCTTAAAGACTGTTTTCTCTGGTGAAAAAGGTTTGTGATTTTAGGGGGATTAAAAGAAAAAGAAAAAGAAAAAAAACCCATTAGTCTGGAGACAGCATAAATACAATGTGGGTATGGGGGTAAAATTTTGTGGGTTCCAGTTTAGATCCTGTAGGAACTATTTCTGGGTAAGAGAAATAGTGCTTGACACAGCTGATAACTTACACGATGCTGTCAGGAGCAGGTCAGGGCAGCAGTGGGAAGCCAGGCACAACCACTTGGCAAGCCAGACACCCTGAATGGTGTTCCCCTATGGACCTTCTGGCCAGAGCCATTCCTCTCCTCCCTCTTGAGCTGTTAGGGCTGACTGAAGGGTGTGTTTTGACTGCACTGCCTGGCCAAGTAAGCCCTTACCCTGCAGGTGGTTATATGCTCTTCCAAGTAACTTGCAGGTTGGCTTTATGACTCAGGTGGAGCTGCATTATTCTGTTCCAAACATACAGTATTTATACATAAAGTATTACAGTGCTCAAGCAGACTGCATGACTCTTGTTTAAAATTCCTCCTTTTTGCAGTGTGCAGGAATGTTTAGTTTATTTCACTGTTTCATCAGGAATAGCTTGCATGACTTTCAAGACTGTGTGTTCCTGGCAGAGGTAATGACAGATCCTGGGATTGCCTAGGAATGATGGCATGGCACAACAATAGGTTTTACCAGGAACAGGTCCTCTGAAACACCAGAGACTGGAGTTGAATTCAAAATATTACTAAAAACCTCCTATGAAAATTTTGCTTCAAGCTGCTTACGAGAGCAGAATGGAATGTGTAATGATCTCTTTGGAAGAATAATTATTTATTGAAACATGCTTTTCAGAGTTCCCCTGGTTTAAAATGGACCAGTTGTTCTTTGTCTAGCATATCATTCTAGATGGTTATCTCTTCTCCAGCAGCAGTATTTCTTCTTTTTTTTTTTTTTAAGCACAGGAGGGGCTGCTGAACAGTATTTAAGGCTTCTGTGGTCTAAAATTGAGTAGCTACCTTGCCTATGGCTATGTTAAAACTTGTTGATAGTAACATTTAAGTGAAGATGACATCTTTCTGAAGTCAGGCTACTTGTTTCAGAGTGTTCTGGGTAGTTATACAGCAGTGCAGAAGTTAAAGCAACAGACAGGCGTAGTGTCTCTTTTTGGAAGATGAGTAATTATGACTCAGCCCAGGCTGGATCGTGCAGAGTGGCTGAGATGGGATGTGGCCATTTCTCAGTCAGCCTCCCCACACTTCTTCCTCTCAGACTATATCCTGAGCTCCATGTAGCTCCTGTAGCCTGGCTTTCTGTGCTGAGCTCCCTAGTCCCTACATCCCAAACCTTTGTGTGCAAGGGGGTGTGACAGGAACCACATCTGGGGAGGTGAGCCCCCATCTGCGACCTCCAAGACAGATACGTGCCCTGGAAAGGGAAACGCCACAGTCATCAAAACTGGTGCCAAGGACGTATTTGGAGTGGGTAGGCATTTTCTGCCACTCTTTAAACTGAAAAGTCAGAGGCCCCGCTATCAAGGCCAATTGTTTTGCTCTTTTGCTGATGGGAAACCTTTACATTTGTCTTATTCAATGGCAAAACCCAAACTAGCACTACAAGTGTCTGATCAGTTCCTACCTCTACTCTTTTTATTTCATACATTAAAATACAGCAATTGCATTGTTTTTGAGGGCTGGCACAATGTAAACAGTTAGAGACGAGTTTCCAGGTGAGAAACAAAATGCAAAGTTTGCCAGGAGTTGGACTTTGGTCCTTGTAGGTCCCTTCCAACTCAGGATATTCTGTGATTCTATGAAAGTGTCACAAGACACGTACATTTAAGGGAGGAGGCGGTGCCTGTGGGGCAGCAAGCCAATTGCCTGAGGCCTAGAAATCTACCTCAGTTCAGTTTAAAGTATTGTTTGGGTACATTCTGGAAATGACTTTTATAATTAAGGGACCAAGGGAATGCTTTTCTAGTTGCATGTTCTGTAATAAGTTTTAACATAATTGTTGGACATAACATTAATTGTTGAGGTGTGACTGAGCCGGGTGGGCCAGATCAGGCATGTTTAAAAACAATACCAAGATTCAGAATGTATATAATTTTGTGGCTTATATTGGATGTAAGTTCAGCATGAACATACTAGGAAAATGTGAAGAAGTAATATCAATGGAGCATCTGTCTCCATTGTACTCCAAAACTATTCTGAAGTCTTTTGGAACAGATGAAATAGATTGTAATTAAAAACTACTTCAACATGTTTTATTTTCCCCATTTTTAAGACTCAAAAAGATGATGACCGGCTGTCAGAATATCTACTTTCCTTTTCTCAGGTTTCTCGATGCATTACCTCTGTTGCCTTCACAAGAGCCTTTCGTAAGCAGGCTTCCATGTTCTCATTTTGAAAGTTTTATTCTTTTCCTGTCTGTGCAAGCAGTCTTCCATGGGCATTTCCGTCATTCTCCCCTTTCCTCTGAGCTTGCAAGAAAAAAATTTTCACAGTCATCTTTTTTCCCGCCAGTCGGTGTCCAGAGAAGCCCTAAATTCTGAGAGGGAGGACTTGCCTTGCATCTGCTAGTGATAGCTGTAAACCTGACCAAAGTCCAGAGAGCAAAATGTGGGTTTCTGTGTGTTGCTTGAGGTTCCTGCTCAGCACCAAATCAGCAACTGAAATGTTAAAAAAACCCGAACAAACCAGAGAAGAATTGAGATGCTTTGAGTCACAGACTTCTCTGAGGATTGTGTGGGGAAGGTCTTCTTGCCAGTTCTGCTGCTGACCACCACACTTTGTTACAGTGTTCTTGGGATAATGTAAATATACATGTTTATCAAAATTAAGGTGTCTCGAGGCATTGTTTTCTTCCTTCTCAGAGCTACCTCCTAAGAGAAGAATGTTGCAGCTAAAGGTCTCTGGGATTTCTGCTGTGTTTAAGCTTTCAGAGAGCTCTTTGGAAACTGAGGAGCAGGGTCAGCCATGAGGTGCATTTGCCTCATGCAAGCCTTTGTGAATCGATCAGGCGTAGTATTCCTGCATCATCACAAAAACAGCCTTTAGTTTGAATCTGATTTTCCTGTGCAGCTGTATCTGAACATAAAACACCAGATCAGAAGTATCTTGAATTTAGGTTATAGTTAAGAACTCAGTGGTTCACAGAACTCAGAGCTAGGCTGCCACATTTTGAGTGACAACCTGTATTTTAATCTTTTGTAACAAAACTGAATCTCTGAAGTAAAACTGAAATGGGTTCCTAAGCCCAGTACAGCCCAAAGATGTTTGAACTCTGGAGAGCACCCTGGAGAGGCATGTCCTAAGGAGCAGTTCCCTGCCATCTTCTGAGACAATGACTTGCAGATCTTGGCGGGTCCATTATCTGTGACTTCGATCCCAACATCTGAACTGGCATAGGAAAGCCAGTGGGGTCTGGTAGCAGATGATGTTTTTCTGCAGCTGGAAAGCCATACTGACAGATTTTCTCTGTGTTATTTATTGCAGCACACTTGTCTCTGACATGATTTCACTGCCCTATATTTATGGAACACGAATCAAAGGGGTTGAAGTGTTCTGCCGCCTGGACCCACCTCCACCTTATGAAACTGTGTTGAGCTCAAACAGCTCTGAGCAGGTATGGATCACAGGAGTTTAAAGTCTGATTTTTTCCACTGTAAGGAAGAGGTTGCACTGAAGCATTGTAAATGTAAGTCAGGAGGATACATTTTATTACAAATGTAAATTTCACCAAAGAGTTTAATTAATCACTTACCTCTAGAACTGAAAAGTTTTCTCCTGTTGGAAAAGTGCCCAGGCATGGGAGAAGGAGCAAAAAGCAATGTGGAGCACGCCTACTGCTGGTTATTCTAAAAGACCTCCTTGCTTTACTTCACTTATGTACCTGCACTCCTCCCATGGGGGACTAGATCAAGGTTTTGCCATCACTGGTGATCCCTTTTTACTGCTGTTTTCAAAGGATGGGTGCTTTTTCCCAAAAACTCCTGGATAGGATAAAATTGACTGACCTGGATGATGGACATGAATATTAGACATTCACTGGCCTTGATTTTGCCGTGGAATTAAACTTGTATCACACAGTCTCTGCGCATTTGAGAAAAAGTGTTCCATTTCTAAGGTGGATGTTGCAGTTCTTAGGGAGATGCCAGAGAAAGATGGTGACTTGCGATTTTTCAACTTTTGCATTTCATTCCAGGGAGGTGCACTTCAAATAAATGGCATGGAAGATGTTGATTCAGGGGAAGTTAGTGACAGGCAGTCCTCTCAAGGTAAAAAGTACATTTTAAAGTTTGTTCTAGAGTGTTCTATCCAACACATACAACTTAATGTAGCAGCAGCATTATTAGTTCTTTGAAAAACAGCCACCACACTGCAAGCCAGAGATACAGAATCATTATTGTTTTGGGCAGTGGGAACAAGGATTAATATTTAAAATGTTTACAAGCATAAAAGATTGTTTTCATGTAAGATACAAAAAGACACATATATTTCCTTTTTAGTAACCTTCAATTAGTTTTTGACACTATATCCATATGCTGCGAGAAATGATGTCCAGCTCCAGTGCTTCCACTTGTTTAGTGATGGTGCCTGTTAACATTTTGTTGCTGGTAAAACCAGGAAAAGGATAGAATAATGCTGTACTATGTGGAGCTAAACTGGGAATTACTCCATTATCCAGCCTGGACTGGAGGAATTACTAAATAGTTTGTGCCTCCTGGTACAGGGGGTGGCTAAACTACTCTTGGACACCATGTCAAGATTTCCTCTGCACTGTTTTAGAAAACCATGCCTATGGTTCCAAGTAGTTTTTAGCCTAATATTTGTTGCAATGTGTGCTTGTGGTTAAACATTATTACCTTCCAGCTTTTCCAGTACAGCCCATGAAAATGTGTTCCAACTTTTGTTTGAATTTGGCCATTATGGCATGATTGTCTCGTGTGCAATATTCACACCACAAGAGGGTGAAGACTGGGGCTGGGGGGAAGACTGAAGTTATTTATTTATTTATTTATTGTTTATTTTTATTTTATAAAAAATTTATTTGATTGTGGCCTGTCTTCTCCCAACCTACTTATCAAACCAAAAAAAGCCCCTTTGGTTTGAACTGCACCCATAGAAATTGTTCCTGTTGTGTGGAGTCAGGGGAAAAAAAGAGTTTGAGTAAAATCAGACTTTAGCCAAATATCAACTCTGTCAAAGTCCCCTTAAACTCTGACAGTCTGCCTGAAACGTCTGAAAACAAGCACTTGGATGCTTCTGGTGTCTTACCACCTGTGATAACCAAAATGAAACCTTTTTCTACAGCTCCTCTGGATTTCTTTCTCAAAGCTTTCTTACTGGTAAAAATCCTGTTGCTTTCTCTGAGCTTCTTGAGCTCAAACAAAAATAGATTATTGAACACAAGAGTACACAGTGACTTGCTTAAAGTTATGAGAAAGGGAAACAGGAAAAAAATACCATAGAAAATGCACCTGCAGTGAAGGACAGTCAGGAAAGTCTCTCTTCTGGTTCTCTTTTGTTTTAAAAAAGGCTCTGATGAGACATTGTTTGAGGCATTTGTATTTAAAAGCTTCCTTTGCGAGAATCAGACCTACCTGAGCCTATATGGCAAAGTGTACCCTCCTCTCCGTCATCTTAGCTAGTTTGTCTGGTTGTTTTTTTTAATGAAGAAGTCTGTAAAGAGATGTTTAATTATCAGTCTGCCTGTTAAATTCGGATAAAAAAAGAAAGTAAGTCTCTTTAGAAAGAAAATTAACACTGCTTCTTCTAGATGCCAAGGCTCTCTAGAATTTAAGCAAAAGAAATACACTGAGTAGTATCTCTTCCTTTGTTAAATTTGGGGAGATGTACTGCATCCAGCTGGAATGGAGTTAATTTTCTTTATAGCAGCCTGTGGTGCTGGTTTGGATTTGTGACCTGGGGGGAGTTTTCCAGCGTTGTCATTGTTCAGGGGCTGGCTGGGCACCAGTCAGCTAGTGGTGGGTGATTGCTTTTGCATCACCTGTTTTCCTCTGAGTTTGTTGGGCTTTTTTCTCCCCACCTCACTCCAGCTGTCCTTGTCTCAGCGTGTTAGTTCTGCCAGTTTTGTCCTTCCAGTTCTCCTCCCCATATCCCTGGGGAAGGGCGAGTGACTGTGAGGGACTGAGCTGCCTGCTGGGCACACAGCAGAAGGGAAATACAATGTGGGGGCTTATGCTGGAATTGTGGCAGAGGAAGTCTGTGGGCTGTCTCAGCTGGTGCAGTGTAGCAGTCTATAAATAAAACTTGAACTTTCGGTTTATGCTGGCAGGCTGTCGTGCCAGGGCATTTGTGTATGATGCTGTGATTCCCTTGGCACCGTGAGGGCTGATCAACTGAGCACAGCTCCCGATGGAAGTTAAGACTGAGCACTGCTCTGCCAGCAGAGCAAGGGGAATCCTGACTGCTGGCTGCAGGAGGAGCTCTAAGCTTCTTTATGCCAGCTAAAATTGTTTTACTGACTTCATAATCACTCCTGTCAAGCAGAATGGGACTTTCCCTGCTGACTGTAGCAGGCAGGCATGCAACCTTTTGCTGGTGGCAGGAAATGCTTGGTAGATGGTCCGTATCATCACAAACTAAGTGTATGCATTTCCAGTACACACCACCTTAAGACAGTTATCTCTCTGAAACACTGACATTATTAAGAGTAATGACATCTGAAACATTAACATTATTAAGATTTATCATAAGATCATGGAATCAGTTCATTAATCTGTTCAGAATTTTAAAAAAATACCAAACAAACAACTTCTCCAAAGTAACGCACCAAGTGTGTGCAGCATTTTCTGTAGAACTGTTGCCTGTGGAATGGACTCATGCTGGAGAAATTCCTGGAGAACTGTCTCCTGTGGGAGAGACCCCATGCTGGAGCAGATGAAGGACTCCTCTCCTCGAGCAGCAGCAGAAACAACGTGTCATGAACTGACCATAACCCACATTTCCTGCGCTGCTGCAGGGGAGCAGATAGAGCCCAGGGGAGGGTTGGGGGAAGGTGTTTTAAAGATTTTTTTTTTACTTCCCATTATCCTGCTCATTTTTTGATACATTCAGCTAATATCCCCGAGCTGAGTCTGTTTTGCCTGTGATGGTAACTGATGAGTGATCTCTCCCTGTCCTTTTTTCAAGTCATGAGACTTTCATTATATTTTTTCTCCCCTGTCCAGATGCAGGGGGAGTGATGGAGTGGCTGTGGTGGGTGCCTGGCATCCAGCCAGGGGCACCCCACTACGAATATTTTAACTCCTGCATGAGCAAGAAAATTGTTTTCTGTAATACGCCAGGTGCCACCAGATGGAGGTACAGAACCAAGCTTAGTGAGAAATGTACAGAGCTTCATGCTGTGCTCTTCATTAAATTGCAGCATATAATTTCACTCTTAGGAAAAGGAGGAGTGGGAAGGATATAACATATCACAAGAATCCAGGAAAATACTTAAGTAAACATTTTAATTCCTTTTTAGGGACTGGTGACTGGTTTACAAGCTACCTGATTACTGAAGGTGACCGGCCTCTCTGACTGTATGCTGTCATATCTTGGTATAGCTGCTTATAAGCAGGAGGATTTGGGGCTCTGTGAGATTTAGCTTTTCTCCAGTAAAGCTGTAGCTCCCGTCTCTTTGATCAGGTAGTTTAAGGTGATTTTTGTACTAGGCTGTACTAGACTGTAGTCGTTTGCTACTCCAGTTGCATAAGGCTGAACAGGTTTTTGCAAACATTTAAGCAGGGTTTAGACTAGTGTTACTGTTCAGGAAATGTGGGTCTGTGCGCACATATGTGCACCTCTAGACTTTCGTGTTCAGTCATTACAGGTTTGCAGGTGGAATGGGGAAAAAAAATCAGTGTCTAATAACATCTTCTACAGACTTGCTTTATTTTGACTACTTTTACATTTCTATTCCTGATTATTCAGCTGAAGAAATTCAGGAGCCTTCCAGCAGAGTGAGCCTTTCCCCTTCAAATGCAAGCTGCGTGCCTGCAGGAGTGAACAGGAGAGCTTTCGATCCCTTGCGGAAACGATCTAAAAGTGACCCTGTCCTTCTGCACTGCCAGCTGCCTCAAGGTGACTCCCTTTTCTCTGTCAGTGATTGTGTAGTGGTTCTTTAAAGGAACACTTTTCAGAAGTTTGGTACCTTGAACCTAGTCCTTGCAGAAATCAGCTGCTGTCTCCCAGCAGAGCACCTACATTACAGCAGTTTGTGCTTTGCCAAGCCTTCTCCACCTGACTCCTTAGTCTTGCTGCTCTTTAGGTTTTCACAGCTAGGAACAGGGTCTGTAATGGGGTCTGGGCAGCTAGTCTGGGTAGGAGGGAGGGGTGTTGGAAAATGTGGAGGGAGAGCACACAGGATTTCTAAGTGCACTGACATCTAAAATCTTACAAGTGCAATTGTCAGTCAACATGAGCCATTTAAAGCAAAATTGGCTTGGGAATTTGGTATTAGCCTATAAATTTGCTCTCCTTTTCTCAGTCCTCTTACCATCAAAAAACTCCCAAAAACTCAACACAGCCCATGGTGGAGAGCTGATGAAACTGCTTTGGTGCTTTTTGGTCTAATTCTGTTGCTGTGGGACAACTGCTAATGTGACTATGGAGTCTGTGATGCTGCTGACAGTCTTGAAAAACACACCCAGTCAAGGGTCTTGCAGCTTTCCCTAGAGGATACTGGAATTCCCACAGTAGCTGCTGATACATTCTAGCACTCAAAATGTAAGTGCCAGTGGGGCATGTTAGTAACAGGCTTTTGTTCTGGATATTGGGAGCAGGCCTATGTGGATTACACTTGCTGTTTTTGTGGAATGTTTTCATGGCTCTGCTGTATCATGTGCTTTCTCTTCTCCTCCTATCAACTTCCACCACAGCAGCCCAGAGAATCTGCTGCTGAAGCAATAGTTACACGACACAGAGCCTATTCATAGCTGTGAAAGCGGAGTGTTTCTGCTGTAGAGAGGCTCCATCCATGTCAGCAGCGTTTGGAAGCTTTAGGCTTGGTGTGACTGAGGTTAGGTCTGTTCAGGAGTAGATCTGAGGGTTAGTCATGAGTGCTGCAGAAAGGGAACTCCCTGCAAACAATGAAAGTTGCTCTTCTTGCTGGAAGTTTTGCATCTCCTCCTGGTATTTTTATGTGTGAAAAAGTTTTTTTGTGTGTGTGAAGCCAACTCTAAAGTGCTTCTTGAACAATCTGTAGGTGCGGTTTTGGTTTTTTAGGTTTTAGGGTTTTTTTCCTTTTAATGGGGTCAATATCTGATAACTTGTTTACACCAAAGGCAGTGAATTTTTATTTGGATGAAAGAAAGTGAAACTGATTCTGTATTGCCTTTTGTTTAGTCCTTGCAATGTAATTTTGAATATTTTGGTATGGGTTTGTTTTTTTTTTCCACTGAATTTCCACTTTGTAGCATTACTAGCTTCCAGCTTGACAGGTAGTTATTTTCAGTATTTTATAACTCGTCCTCTTGGCTGCTAATAACTAAAAGTTACAAAGAGTTTATGAGAGATCATAAAAGCCTTCTACCTTCATGTTTACATTAACACTCAACACGCATGTCAGGTCTCTTCAGATCAGAAACAAGAGAAAGGAACCAGTGTACACAAAATGATAAACATCTTTCCAAAGGGAAGAGTCCCTCCAGACCCTTTGACATGTGATATGCACTCAACCATAGCTATGTATGACTATCTTACAGGCATTTTGTGCAAATCCAATAGAGTGAGCCTTCCGCAACACCCTGACCATGCCAGACCGTAGTTTTACGTGGTTAAACTGCACTGCATCTTCATTGAATCAGGAGTGAAATCTCCAGGAATACTGTGAACCATGTGGATTGTTTGCTTTGTTTCATGTTTGTCTTCAGGGACAGTGCTCAGCTGTGAAACTGCAACACTCAGTGACGTAAATCCACTGAACGCTGTCACCCTGCGGAAGAGTTCAAGAGCAAGTGCTTTGAGGGGAAGGCCCCAATCTCTGATAGACTATAAGTCTTATATGGACACTAAACGACGTGTGGCATGGATCCTTGAGCAGTCCTCCTGCAGCATGAGCCCAGACATACATGACTTGGTGGAAAATATCAAGTCTGTTTTAAAATCAGATGAGAAACATATGGCAGAAGCCGTCACCAGTGCCACTTTCCTTGAGCAGGTAGTTTTATTACTTGTATTTATCAGGTGATGTGGAAACCCACTGCCCCTGGTTTGGAAGTATAGGTTAACATTTGTCAGTCTGTGTGTCAGAGTTTTTGGACCAAACTGGCTTCCTTCAGTGCTTTAGTTTCATGTAGGGAGCGCATGAGAGGCTGTGACATTTCTTGCTCTATCAGCTAGAAGACAGAGTATGTGTGTATTTAAAAACTGAGTCAGTTTTCTGTGGAGGAATTATGAACTGTAAATAACATGAGAGCATTTTATACTGAGTGTGGCAGGGGAGAGGGAGAAGATGTTATAAATAAGCATTTGCTATTACAAACCAGAAGGAATGGGGGCTGGCAAAGAAATTTTTATGTAAACCCGCTAGAAGCAACTTTCTTGTGATTGGCTCCCAGGATAAAAATAAGACCTAGTACTAAAGAAAGAAAAGCAGAAAATAGAAAATACTTGCTTACATTAGTGGAATGAATATCCAGAAGTTTCAGACACTGCAGACTTCATCAAACAAATGTTTTGGTAACTTACAGACCATTTGGGTAGATGAATTGATTCATGCATAGCACAAGTGATTTGCTATGACAACTGGTTTTGGTTTGGGTTCTCATGCAAAACACATCAGTGTCATTTAGGCTCTGCAAATAAAGTGGGATTTCCTACTGCAGCCTTCAGGCAACAAAAGCCTTGACAAATTTGACAGAAACAGAAGGGAAAAAGATTCCTTATGAGAATATGATTTATCACACAGGCCTGAAGGTTATTACAGTTCAGCGGCTTCTGCAAGGAAGCAACATTTAGGTTTCTTCTAAAAAATACCAGACATGCCATAGGTTGGACTGAGAGGGGGAAACCTTTGAGGGGGAAACCTTTGAGGGGGAAACCAGACCAACCAAACAAAAACTCCACAAAAACCAACCAAACAAAAAATGAACCCATTCCTTTTCCCAACTAGGACTGCTTTTTCCATGCCTCCTTGGCAAATTCAAGGGGTTTTGTAGGTTTTTAAATTATTCTTTAAACAAAACAGACAGCACTACAACTAGCTTCTTCCTAGCTGGGTAAAGAACTATTTTAATAGAAGAGCCTGAAAACAAAACTGATTTAAATTTTTTTTTTCTTTTTAAAGGTGATGGCACCTACCCAGCAAGCCATGTCATTGAGAGTCCGTGAGTTACCTTTCAGACTGCATCCTGGATTGCTGTACCTGGAGAGCTGTGGTGACCTGAGTACTTTCACCACAGAGGGAGAACAGCTAGCAGAGAGGAGAAGCCAAAGAGCAGAACGTGAACGGCCTCACAGTCTTATTGGTGTTGTCAGGGAAACTGTACTTTGAGCTGGCTTTTTGGTTATTCCTCAGCAGAGCACTTCTGTCAGACATAAACATACTGCAGAGGAAAATCATCTCAGGCAAGTGGGTGGATGGGTTTGTCAATAATCGCCTTCTTTTTTAATACTCTCATGCACAGACTACAAAGGGGAAGATCATTCTACAAAGACTGTTAAGCAGATTGCAAGCTGACCTTTTTGGGCTCTCAGTTGCAACTCATCTGCTTGTGATACATGACTGTCCTGCATCTCTATGAAGTTTGGTAATGGATGCTTGTGAGGTATGATGATACATCATCCCTGGGGAAGAAGCTGTGAACAGCAGTATTGAAGAACTTTGCAAATTTTCTGTACTTTGGTTTAAATTAAAATCTCCTGCCATAAAATGCAGATCTTCAGATAAGTAAGTTCATAAAAAAATGGTGTATAGGATTCTAAAATTATACTTTATAAAAGAAGGTTGTTGTGCAAACTGTACTAAAAATAAAAACTGTCTTGAAGAAGTGCTCTTTCGGCTCAGTGAACTTCTCACTTAATGGCAGAACATTATTTTTGTCTTAATGACAGAACAACATCCAAACCCAAAAGCACAGGTGTTTTGCAGCAGGAGGTGCTGGCTTGTTACCACCCTGGGAAGAAAGGCACTCTCTGTACAGTCTCATTTAAAATGCTGTTTATTAGAGCAGGTGCTATGAAGAAAGAAGCTAGCATAGCTAATTCTATATTCCTTCAGGTGCTAGGGACCCCAGATTGTGCAGCATCAAGCAGGGCACAACAAGTTATGCAGATCCCATCCATTTTACCCCATTTAGGTAATTTGAAATAATTAAAAATCTTCTTAGAAAACAACTCTGTTCATCACCTTTACTGTCAAAAGGGATGTTCATACGGGACCTTACCGCTGCACTTCTAGACAAAGGCATGGACACATCGATACTGCTGGATGGTATGTGCCATTTTAAATACCATTGGGGCTGCCTGCAGGCTCCTTTCTTATAATCAACCATCTAAATTTATCCTGTGGCCAAGGGACATCCCTGGAGGTCCAGATGCAGAAGCAGCACAAAGCAGCAGAGCACAGGCCTGGCCCTCCTCAGATAACAGGCACACAGATCACGACTCTTCACATACCATGATTTTAGGTCAGGATTGCTCCATATGCTTCTGCACTGAACATTTATTTAAATGACAGTCCCAGCCCTGTCACAGACACTGTCAGTCCCCACAGGTCACCAGCATCACCTCTTCAGCCTGCAAGGCACCACAGGGTGCTGGAACTGGGGTGGGGTCTGCTTGTCCTCTGTGTGGATCCAAACCACTAAAACACTGAAGGTGAGGGCAAGAAACGTGTCCCCTCTGAGTAGCAAATTTGTGAAATTTTCATCTGTGCTGCTAAAGCAAAGGCTTATGTTCATCCACTGAAATGCAGAAAAGTTTGTAACACAGAAATTGGTATGTACAGCTAATGGAAAGAATAAACAGGAGGATGGAGGGTGGCATACAGGGAAATGCAGAAAGCAAGCTCAGCCTGTCTGCTGCACCCTTTACCAGGGACTTCACCATTTCTTCAGTCTGTCATTTAAGCAAATAGGGTGAAATACTTCATTCTGTCATGTTGACGGTGTTTGTATTTCGTGTTATAAAGAGGCACTATGGGCTTCTGAATCAGCTGTGGTGTATATTTAGTATGTCCTTTCTGTAGTTGCAAAGTACTCATGACAACCTATCAGGCACAGAAAATCCTATGAAGCTTCACCAGAAGAAACACTCCCTTGATGACTTTTTTTTTGTTGACTTTCAAATTCAATCATATTCTTCATAATCTCTCATTATACAAATCTTTTTAACCTTAGCATAGGCAGTTCCAGGATTAATTCTAAGGAGAGATGTATTACAGTTCTACTTTTTATTTATTCAAATGGTATTAGGTCTTTAATTATAAGCCATGCTGATGACATTTGAGGAAAATAGTGATTTCAGAAATTACTCTTAAGTGTGAAGAATTTTTATCAAAGCCCCATTTATGAAAAAAATCCTATTTAAAGTTATTCAGTCAATGAAATAGTATTTCTGTCACAATCACAGTGGCATTTCACACAGTAAAAACTGGCATGCCACTTAGATTAGGAATCAGCTTTGTTTAGGAGCACTAGTATGTATACTAGTCATGTATTGCCTGAAAAGAATGCTGGTTTAAAAATAAAGTTAACAGCATTGCTTCACACCTGCAGAAACACAGAATTACTCCAGACTAAGTGGCAAAAAAGAACTTCAGACACCTTCCAATTATGTATTCAGCACAGGCAAGTCAGCTTCTAGGTCAGTATGAGCAAATTCGCAGCCTTGTCTGAGGTATTTTTGTTTTGTAGTTTATTGTTGCAAATCTTACAGACATTAGCGCTCTGTTAAATAAAGGAATGTAGCACAGTAAATACATCACAACAAAATAACTGGCCAGAAACCCCCTACCCTGTCCCATACAAAGCAGAAAGCTCGCTCTTCTCCCTTCTGTCTCTCCCCCAAATCAAACCAGCACAACTTCATTAGAGAGGTCAGAGACCTGTGGCAGAAAACATCAGAGTAATTACATTCAGTAGATGTGCAATATCAACATTCCAGGCTCACATATATTTATATATATTTATATTTATATATAGAGATCATTAAATGTTTACAAAGAACAATATTGTTACAAATACAATACTATGCTTTTCCCAACGCTTTACAATAATTTCTATTCATCCTCTTTACAGAACAATGGTACAACTTCATAGTCTAAGTACGGCGCTAAGTATGTACAAGAGATCTCAACCATGTTGCTATCTTGAGAAATACATTTCTTTTAGAAAAGAAGGAAAGCTAGCAAACTTGGAAATCCAAACTGAGACTCAAACAAGATTCAAAACAAATGTGAAACTTCTCAAAAATCAAAATTACAAGGGACGCTTCATCCTTAATGTAAACACTGAAGAGTTAATTAGACCGTATGAAGCAGCAAGGATGAAAGAAAAAGAATTCAGGTCTGTCACTGAAGAAGGAATGTAAACCTTTGAAGGAATGTTCCTTCGCATCTGTTAAAAATCCCCATATCTGATCTATCAAACTGCTGCAACAGTCTAGAGAACAGCCAGCTTTCCCTTTTGAGTTCCATTTTCTTGAAACTCTTTCTGTTTACAGAGTAAAACGGGATTGTTTACAAGGCTGTTCTCAGAAGTGTGCACACACTATGGACCTCTCGGTTTAGAAATCTTATGCATGTACTATAATAGGAAAAATGAGATGTTTTTGCTGAACTCTGGTCCTGCAAGCATTCATTTGCCTAATGTTAAGCACCTATTTATGATGAACAGTAACTTCACAGACTCCTGGCTGCAAGATTTCCAAAGAAACAGTAGTTTCTTCTCTAAATACATTTGCATGTTCAGATCTTCATCATTTCCCAGTGAAGTGACTTAAAGACTTCACCACATGGGCTAGACAGAACCACAGAAACAAGTGAAGTGGAGGGCATACACATAGCAGGAACCAGGGTAACTGTGTCTTCAAGAGTTAGCTAAGTTTCCTCAGGCAACGTATGGAAAGGCTGCACTGTATATAATCTTCTAAATTGTACATGGTTATATACCATATTTACATTTATTACTATATATATGGAAAGTTCTAGAAAAAGAAAAGGTTCAAATTACCATAAACCAGGTGTCTACAGTTAAACAATATACTCACAAGCCATTAATTATCTTGTTGCATCAGTCAGGCAGCAGAGTTAAGTACTAACCTGGAATACTAACACCATTCTCTTGTGCAATCTGCTATTCTGGAGCCTTGCGTTAAATTATATAACAAGAAATGCAGTAAAATCAAGTCATCATACATTTATTTCAACACTAAAGCATATCCCCTTACTACAACAGTTTATGCGCCACTTCATTGTGTCCCTTAAATATCTGCTTCCCACAGAAATACAGTTTATTCTCTACCTCTGATCAGGCCACGGTTATTCATGACTTCAGAAAGCCAAAAAGTGGACCTCTGACAAGAGTGCTCAGTGGTTCTCAGCAGTGTTTGCAGCAAGTGCACATGCACACACCCACTTCCATGAATCCCCATAGCAATGTCTAGGATCATCACTGGACTGCAAGCAACGCTTACATTGCACAGCTCACATCACAACAAGTGAGAAACAAGTGACTATCAACAACATCGCATTTGCAAAGCAGAAGTGGTGTGTGGCTGTGTGTTGTCTGCTCTTGTTCTCATATACTGAGCCTTTCCATCACAGTAAAACACAGCACAAACTGTTTATTTAAAAGAAATCAACATACTAGCCTGGACTAAACGCATGGTTCAACTTCAGTATAAACACCAGTATACAGTCCTGAAAAAAAGTAACTACAGAGAATGCAGAATTCTCTCACTAGGAAGAAAAGCCACTGCTTCTTTTTTATTCTGAACCCTCTTAAAAAAACCAAAGACCCCAACCCAGCCCCCTTTTCCCCCTTTGTCTCTAGCATGCAACTTAGAGCTAATCAAATACAAGATTTCAGACATCCCTACAGTTTATCATCTTCATACAAGTGCATATAATACACACATATCTTTTATAAGTGCCATACATATGGGAAAAAAATCACAAGCTAAATTATGTAATAAAATAAATAAGTTTATTCCTGCCTCATCCTTTCCACTGTTACCTATATCATTAACTAAAGAGGAAGTCAATAAAATTAGACAGGTCTTTGGACAAAAATACATGTTAAAACTGGCTCAGAGAACAAAATTACTTAGAACAGTCTGCAGATCTCTTATATTCAAACTTCATAAATAGGAAGCACAATTTAAAAAATGGCTATATACACTGGCACACATGGCTATGTGCACCGAAATCGGAATTAAGAGCCTAGAAAAAGTGTAGCTATTCAGCAGATCCCCTCACAATTTCTCTTGTGGATATTTAAAGATCCTCCCCCCCACTTCTCTAACCTCTAAAATCAGGAAAGGACT